>RJVU01037532.1:97307-121056 GCA_003731715.1 Anabarilius grahami | reverse complement strand
TTGAGTGTAGGGACTGGCCACCAAGCGGGCAGTGCAACATATGGAATGTCCTGGGGTGGCTCCGGCTATCACATGAGGGGGACAACACCTGGCAGGGACGACAGAGCGGAAGGAAACCATAGGAAGCTGTACCTTGGAAGAATACACATATCGGATCACCGTGGGGATCACAACATATTGACCCTGCCTAACACAAGTTCCACCAAAGCAATGAGTGCTAGGTCTGGCATCAGAGACTCTGCAGTGTCTGAGGCTGCAAGGGGTGATGGAGGAACTCTACAGGGTTCGCCAACTGGGAACTGTACTGGAGCAAATAAGTGCATCCGGTCCAATAGGAGGGGAATGGCACAGTAAGCCAACACTTGAACAGGCTCCTGACTTTCAATGGCTGCTAGGAGTCTGTTTATAGAATCTAGCAAACATGTTGGGTTTTGCCCAGCCCGCAGCTCTACATATATCTGTAAGCGAGGTGCAGTGCACCAGCACTCAAGAAGAAGCAACACTTCTCATGGAGGAAGCTCTCAACACAAGCGGGCAAGGCACGCCTTGAGTCTCATAAGCCAAGGAAATGGCATCCACTATCCAGTGGGCCATCCTCTGCTTGTAAACAGTCTTTCCCTTCTGCTGGCCTCTGTAACAGACAAAGAGCTGGTCTGAGGTCCTGAAGCTTCGCGTTCTGTCCACGTATAAGCGCAGTGCACGGATGGGACAGAGCAAAGCTGGGCTGGGTCTCCCTCCTTCGGGGGTAGCACTTGCAGGTTCACCACCTGGTCCCGGAAGGGACTGGTAGGAACCCTGGGCTCGTATCCAGGCCGGGGTCTCAGGATAGCGTGAGAGTTTGTCCGGGCCGAATTCCAGGCATGATTCGTTGACCGAAAATTCTTCCAGGTACCCTACCTTAATAGAAGCCAATGCAACCAGCAGAAGTGTCTTGAGAGACAGAGCTTTTAACTCTGCTGATTGTAAAGGTTCAAGGACGCTCTCTGCAGTGCACTAAGCACCAGAGACAAGTCTCAAGAGCGCATAGTCTGCGAGTGAGGAGGATTCAGTCTACACGCCCCTCTCAGGAACCTGATGATCAGGTCGTGTTTTCCTAAGGACTTACCATCAACTGTATTGTGATGTGCGGCAATAGTGGCAACATAAACTTTGAGGGTGGAGGGAAACAGCCTTTGCTCCAACCCATCTTGCAGGAAGGAAAGCACTGCTCTGATCGGGCAAGTTCAGGGGTTCTCCTGGTGAGAAGAACTCCGTTCGACGGACAGGTTCCGCTTCAGTGCATAGAGGCGCCTCCTAGAGGGGGCTCTAGCGGAAGTGATGGTGTCTACCACTGAAGGGGGTAGGACACCTAGAACCTCCGCGTCCCGTCCAGGGACCAGACATAGAGTTTCCAGAGGTCCAGATGCGGATGCCAGAGAAAGCGTCGCTGAGAAAGCATCTCTGAGAAAGCAGGTCCTTTTTCAGAGGAATGGACCAGGGAGGGGCTGTTGTGGAGTTTGTTTTGCACAACGTATGTTCAAGAAGGGAAACGCATACTTACGTAGGCCCCGGGGCCAGCTGTGTGCCAGTGTGTCCGTGCCGAGGGTCCCCTCGGTCAGGGAGTAAAACAACTGGCATGTACACAGTGATCGCATTGTCCGTATGGATCCACAGACCCAAAACTGCATGCCAGTTGTACGTGGCACCCCAGCTGGTGGTGGAGGCATCCATTGACACAATAGCATGCCTGGACACTTGTTCTAGGGCAGGGGTAGGCAAGTTCGGTCCTAGAGAGCTGCTGTCCTGCTGAGTTTAGCTCCAACCTTAATCAAACACACCTGAACAAGCTAATCAAGCTCTTCAGGATTACTAAGGCTATAGGCAGCTGAAGGTTTTTTTTCAGGGTTGGAGCTAAACTCTGCAGGACAGCGGCTCTCTAGGACCGAACTTGCCTACCCCTGTTCTAGGGGGACACCTGCCCACAGGAATGAAGTGTCTGACCACAGGCTGAAGGTATGACGGCAGGTGATGGTCACACAGAGCAGGCTGCATTGCCATGCCCATCTCGGGACTCGGCCATGAAGCCAGTAATGAAGTGGCCTCATAATGGCAACCCGAGCAGCGTTACTGCGGCTGTGGATGCCATATGCCTCAGGAGCCTATGAAAAAGTTTCAGTGGCACCGCTGTCCTGCTCTTGATAGAATTCAAGCAGTTCAACACTGACCGGATGCGGTCCTTGGTGAGGCGCACTGTCTGGTTGACCGGGTCAAACTTCATTTTAAGAAAAGTGATCCTCTGCACGGGGGAGAGTTTGCTCTTTTCCCAGTTGACCCGAAGACCCAACAAGCTGAGGTGACTGAGCACCAGAATGGGCCAGTCGTCGAGGTAGTTGAGGATGCAAAAACTGCAGTTCTCTCAGGGGAACAACTGCCTCCGCAACCTTCGTGAAGACGCAGGGCGACAGGGACAGCCCAAAGGACCTTGTACTGAAATGCCTGCACCTCGAATGCATTTGGTTAATTTATGTGACACACTCAAATTCACATGGAGACTGAGATGTCAGAAAGCACATTCTGATTATTTTCTTTAGCTATTTTACAAAAGCACAACATTTTGTTGTTATTGTGAGTAGGCTATACACAAATAGTACACCTTTTACAGTTTTTTACAGTTTTATGGTGTATAAGCCTACTTTAATCTGTATGACCAAAAATGACAGAGTATTTTAACTCTTTCCCCACCAGCATTTTTGAAAAAAGTTGCCATTCAGCGCCAGCATTTTTGATAATTTTTACAACATTTTCATTGCCCCCAGAATATTTTGTTGTATGAATATCTGAACATGCAATACATTAAAATAAAGAACAGAGCCTCTACTTTTAAACAAAAAAGTCATTTTATTTTAAGCATTCTTTTTTATCCACAACTGAATATTGATAAGTTTTATTTAAAAAAAGCAACATTTTTATCAAACACTACATCTGAATCATATTCAGTACAATGATCAAAGCATAGAGGCAGTAGATCGCTTCCATCAACACCCCAAAAGCTTGCACAGTCCTGTAACCATTCCTGGATCAACATTTCACTCAGTAACATTAGGCAGTTTTCATTTATATGTTGTTATTGTTGATGATCACATTATTTTTTCATATGCATGTGCTTACAAATGAGAGCAATCGTTTCTGCGCCTTCCTCGTCTGTGCTTTCATTCGGGAGATTCTGTACTCATTCAGATGAATTGCCCCTGAGTGTATAATAGTGAAAACATGGAAACCCGGAAAATTCGGTGTTTGCCGGAGAAAGAGTTAAGTTGTTTTGTAGTTATTTTAAGTGATTGTACTGGTGCCTCCATGCCATGCAGTAAAGCACGCTAATCCTTTAGCTTCCATACTGCAGGTGCGTGATAATTCGACAATTTGTGAACTGTGAATCCTCGTGTTGTTCTGCTGTTTGTGCAAGAAAGTATAAAAAAATGAAAATTGTTTGTTTTGTTTGTCACAGAAACTTTAAAGTTAACTATTTTTACTAATTTACTAATGAATTTTACTAATTTAACATTCAAATCTTAATGGTTAATGATTGGTTAATGAGCATCGGTCATGAAAATTAAATGAAATTAACATCCCGGTCAACACGTGAGATCATGCAATAATCACAGTGACATCACACGATTCTCATGTGATATTCACAGTGTGAGTAATAAGTGAGCTCATTGTGAATTCAAAATGTTGAGCTATGACATCACACACCATTCTTGTACTGTGATACTTACACAGTGTAAGTAATATGTGAGCTCATTGTGAGTTCAAAATGTTGAGCAGGTTGAGACGAGGCAGTTCAAATGTCAGTCACTGGGGGGACATTATACTTCCTGTTTCTCAACACTGGTAAAAATATAGATACTGCAGGATTTGTTAGCAAACCGTTTGTGCTTTACAGTTGTGTTCTGGACTGAGCGTGGAATTGTGACACTGGAGAAATGGTGAGTGGTCTCTTTAATTGCTATTCATTTATGCTCGTATGATATTATAATGCCAAGAGTAGCAGAGTACTGGTACATGGCCAGGAACAAGTGAACCAGCCATCTTGCTAGCTCAGGTGTAGAATCACCTGGCTTCAGTAAGCACACCAGTAATCAAACTGATTGCATTGACATATTGCCCTCTGTGTTTCGGGATGTGTCAAGCCCTTTTTTTAAAGGAAAAAAGAAATAGAGGTTAATTAGTGAAAAGGAGTCACCAAAAACAACACCAGAATCTGAATACATTCATCAAATAGAAATATTTGTGTCAAATGCCAACACCAGGCTGAAAAAAATACAAAATAAACAAAGAAACTGAATTTTTAAAATACTTTGTTGATGGGAATAAAATATGACCTTTTACATGATTTGTAATATAACTGACCAATATTATAGCAATTTTAGATCACAGTGAACTCACACTAAACTAACAGAATGAGAGTTTAACACAATGATATTATATTGGTCTCACATGGTGAGCTCACAGAGCACATAGTGAGTGCACTGTGACCTCACATTGAACATAATATGAGCACACAGTGAATGGCCTGTTTTTAATGAAAAACTTCTGTCAATGATGTCACACAGGTACGGGTAGTACAATCATACAAAATACATGACATCCCCCTTCTTAAGTTCACAACTATCCAGCTTGTAATTATTATTACTTAACTAATGTATATTGACAGCAATCTGTAAAACAGTCTTGTCTGTTTAAAGCCAGTCTCAAAATGTGCCTTAAACAATATCTAAGTGTAAACTCTTTACAACATATTATTTTAATTAAACAGTTATACAAGCTAAATAGAACCTCTTTGTTTATGAGCAATCTTATGAACATTGAGCTCTTTTTTTTTTAACTGCACAAATTATTCAAAACACAACTCATGTTACTGCTGTGTACACATTTAGTGCATACCACTGTTCAGTCCTTGTATCTTGAGGGCATTTTCACTTGTCTACCTGACCTAGTAATGTATCCCTGTGGCTGAGACTCGGGTAATTCAGTGTTTTGTGTGTTCTTGTCAATTTTAGATGATTGAGTGTCAGTGACATGTGACCCCATCTCACTATTGGTATCATTGACTGTGTTGTCGGTTGTTATTGTGAGACTTTTTTCTCCAGTAGATGTTTTCTGTTCCTCCTGTATGTTTTTCCATCTGGAGATTGTACGGTGAAGGATCTTGGTTGCTCATGTCTTTTTATGATTACCGCAGGTTGCCAGACATCTCATCGTCGCACTCTCACTCTTTCTCCTATGTGAATATCTGGAAACAGTCTTGTTTGTCTGTCAAAGTAGACCTTTTGCTTGTCTTGTCTATGTTTCAGATTGTCTTGGATTTGTATTTTGCTCTCAGGCGACAATAAGGTGACTAAGGTAGGTACAGTACCTTAGATTTCAACCATCGTCCCATTAGTAACTGTACTGGTGAGCACCCAATACCATCCAATTTCGCGTTTCGGTATTCCAACAAAGCATTGTACAAGTTTTTTTATGGTTTGGACTGCTCGTTCAGCTTGTCCATTCGACTGTGCGTGTCCTGGACGTTACATGTTCAAATGCCCACACTTTTGCAAAGTTACTGAACTCTGTGCTGGCATACTGTGGACCATTGTCCGAGACTACAGTATCTGGTATACCATGATTCGCGAACATAGATTTCATGGCCACAACTGCACTCTGAGCAGTTGTGTCAGACAATTTGCTGATTTCTGGGGAATTTAGAGTAGTAATCAACAGACAGTAAGTAATCAGAACCATTGTAATTTAATAGATCTGTGCCAATTTTTGACCAAGGTCTTCCTGGTATTGGATGTGATATCAATGGTTCTCTTGGATTACTGCTCTTGTATGTATTGCAAACTGAACATTCAATTTGTGTTGACATGTTCGGCCAGAACATCCCTGGCTCTTTCTTTGCATTTTACAACTCCAAGGTGTGATTCATGAATTTTCATCAGCGTCTCTTGTCTCAGAGCTTTGCAGATTTGAAAAGAGTCCAGATGTGAAGCTTATTTTTTCCTTGAATGTCCAGTATGCTTGAATCAGTTTTGGAACCTCACCTCTTTCCTTAGGCCATCCATCCATGGTCATTTTGTGCAGTAGTTGTATTTCTTGATCAGCAGCTGTTGCACTGTGGCAAACACTCAGCTTTTCTTCAGACGCAGGCAGATACGACGTTATCCAGCACAGCTGTAACTCTTGACCAAGTAAGTCTTCTGTATGCTCATTCAGGTATGCACGACTTAGTGCATCAGCGATATGCATCTCTTTTACTGGTTTGTAGTTTACCTTTAGGCTATATTTTTGAAGTCTGAGAAGCATGCACTGTAATCTGGGTGGAGCTTGTTGCAGTGATTTCTTGAAAATAGTTTCCAGTGGTTTGTGATCACTTTCAACTTCCTTGCCATAGATATGTTGATGAAATTTTTTGCATCCATAAACTATAGCAAGTAGTTCTTTTTCAATTTGTGCATATCTTTTTTGAGCATTTGTTAGGGCACGTGATCCATAAGCAACTGGTTTTTTATCTTGCAGAATGACTTCCCCGATGCCTTCTGAGCTGGCATCAACTGAAATTGTCACTGGTTTCTGTATATCAAAGAATTTCAATGTTGGTGCATATGACAGAAAATTTTTCAGTTTTATGAAGCTTTCTTGTTGCTCTTCCTCCCAATGCCACTGAGCATCATCTTTTAACAGCTTTCGAAGAGGAGCACTGACATCAGATACATTTGGCATGCATTTGGATAGGTATTGCACCATAGCCATGAATGTAACGGGAAAATAAAGACAGATGCAAGTGCAAGTTAAGTAATCTCATTATTGAGCTTCACACACACAGGTAGTCAGAGTTTTGGTGGCAGACAGCAGGAGAGCGATGACGCAGGGACTTCGATGGGCCGTGGAACAGGTGAGTGAAGATATTGATGGAAGTCCGTGTGAGAGAAGATATTGTGGGAAGTCCGTGGAAGTGATGATCCAACGAAGAACAACAGACAGGAACACAACGCCACGAAGATATCCGATCCAACAGGGAAACACACGAGAAACACAGGAAACAAGACAAGGGTACTCCACACAACGATCTGACAAACATGAGACGAAAGACAGGGCATTAAATTGGCTGAGATAATAAGAAACAGCTGCCGCTGATCATGACAATCAGCGCAACGCCCACGTGAACCAATACGTGACAGAAAACACACACACAGACAACAGGATGAGACAGCGGATCAGCAACCGTGACAATGAATCTCATGAGTGCTTGTTTATTCTCAGGTGGTGGCATTTGCACTATTGCTCTCACCTTTTCATCATCTGGCTTAAGACCTTCTTCTGGGATTATGTGTCCAATATATCTTATTTTTGACATTCTTATCTAGCACTTGCTCTTGTTTAGTTTTAGATTCCATTCTTTTGATCTTTTCAGCAGCTTGTTGAGTCTGTGACCTTGCTCTTCTATTGTGTTTCCCCATACCAGGATGTCATCGATGACGTTGACTACATTCTCAAGACCTTCTAGCATCTGCACAAGCACACGCTATAAGACTTCACTGGCTGAAGACAAAACAAATAATAAGCGAAGAAATCTATACCTCCCTATTGGTGAGTTGAACGTGCAGTTTCAAGCTCTCATCATCCAGTTTTATATGCCAGAATCCTTGATTAGCATCCTGAGAATATCTTTGCATTTGCCCTGCTGGATACCACTTCTTCCACTGTAAGTTGAGGGTAATGTTAACGCTTTATTGCTTTAATAAGGTCTTGTGATCCATGCATATATCTGTCAGTTCTGTTTGCTTTACTATTACACCCATGCTTTCCATCTTGTGTAGCTCTTCGACTATTTTGTCCTTGAGTGCTACAGGAACCTTTCTTGGTGGATGAATCACTGGTGATACACTGGGGTCTGTTTTGATGTGATGCTCAATTGGCAAGCAACCAAGGCCAGAAAACAGGTCGTCAAAGTCTTTTAAGGGGTCATCTTTAATCTTTATTTCATATATTCTGCTCACCATCCCTAATTTTTCACAAGTTGTGCCTCCAAGAATTGCAGGTACGTTGCCGTCAACCACTTGAAATTTAATATTTTGCTTTAGGTTTTTGTAGGTGAAGGTAAGCTGAACTTGTCACAGGCGACATCTTGTGGCCAGAATATGTAATTAAGTGACAGGTGGATTTTTTTGTGGTTTCTTTGAGTTTCCATTGACTTGAACAAATTGTTGGGTATTACATTACATGCAGCCCCTGTGTCTAATTTAAATGTAACATTCTTGTTATTCATTTTCAGGCTTCTCAGTCATTTGTCTTTTTCATTTTGTGTTTCAGTGGTGACTGTGTGCACATTTTCCATTGCTTGTGTTGTTTGCACAGTTCCAACAAAGAAATCATCTTGTTCATCACTTTGTTCATCACTTTGTTTTCTTTTCTTGCATGCTTTGTGTCAGAAAGCCTGTCCTAGGAACTAATGTTTTAGTTGTTGTTTCCTGTAGGTCCCGTTATTAGCGATGCACACCGGTAGAAGATGATTGTTAATCCATGTTTATGCTACTATTATGCTCTGTGTAATGCGTTCATGCAATAACTGTAAGTACTGTTATGCCTTTATCTCTAATTAGTATATGTTGTGCATGCGATTGGTGATTGCTGATGTTTATATTGTTCGAGTTTACCGTTTATTTCGGCCGTAATTTGCCGATCTCAATCTGCTGAGTCATCACCATCCGCTCTAGTGTTACGAGCCGATACAGCGAATGTTTGTTTATATAATTGCTTACAGCATAATATTCAGTCTAGTACTGTAATTTGTTATCTTTATTGTGATTATTAATATAGACAGATGTTGAATATATTTTTGGTACTATGTTACTGAGTAATTAGTGCAATGAGACATGCAAGTTATATGAATATTATTGTAAATTTATTTCTCTTTATTTCCTTTGTAGACCATATAATATCACAGCTGCATACCTCAGATGCATATTCAAGCTTGTAAATAAACGCCTCATTATCAAGAATATCTCCTCCCCTCCTGATTCTCTGATCGGAATCTGATCCATATTTGGCCGCCTCAATCAGCTAAACTTAATTGTAGTGGGGCTTCGCTACATTAATATGGTCCTTCGAGCCGGATTGAGAGCAAGCTCAAACCAGTATGGATCCAGAAGCAAGTGACACATTAGAGACAATGGACAGACCTCGCCGCAGGATTAATCTGCCTTCTCACCTGGACGATTATGAGGTTGGCTACCGACCAGTTGATGACCCTCCTCCTAAAGCTTCTTCCCACTGTCCCAGTCGACCAAGAAGCAGCTCGAGGAAAACGTCTCGAAGTGGTGCTAGCTCTCATTCCAGGACAAGCAGGCGCTCTGTTACCTCCACTGGCGTTTATCTTCCACCTGAACTCTCTAGTGTCCAGACTGCTATTTTGGAGGAGAAGATTAAACAGAGGCAGTTAGACAGTCTCCGCCAGCGGGTCGAGGAGGATTCACTGGCTGATGTGGAATACCAGCGGCTACAAGCACAAGCTAAAGAAGCCCAGCGTATTCAAGAGGAAGCTCTTACAGCAAAGCAGGCCTTATCCAAGCAACTAGAAAGACAGCGTAAGCTGCAACAAGCAGAGACTGAGCTCGAGGTAGCAAAGCTTGTATCCTCCATGCTTATTAAAGACTCTGGTTCAACGACTCCTGTGCCTCCTGGCTCACCCGACAGCCTTTCGCCTCCACCTCAGCTCATACATAGTAGTCCAGCCATGAGCCCACCTCCGTCAACAGCTGTGACCTCAACCGTACTAATCTGTCCATCTGAACAGATTATTCCTGATGAGTCTTGGGTGTCTCAGCCGTCACTTAGACCATTGCAGTTAACAGCTGAATCTGGGAGTGCACCACCTGCAGCGCTCCACCTGTTACCACAAGCAGCCACACCAGTCTCTAATGCATCTCAGACTACTCATATAACTGCACCAGCTCACACTGTGTTATCAACATCTACTGTGGTACCCCAATCTCACTTAGGAGCCACAGTCATGTCCACTGCTGCACATCCCTTGAGTTCAAGCATGCCATCTGTGCCACAGCAACCTACCACAGCAACATTGCTGCCACATACAAGGCTACGTGGAGTACTGCGGACAGCACTTCCACCTGTGACAACACACTCACGTCTTCTGCAGCCTCCATTTACCAGCTATCAGGCTTCAGCCATTCCACCTACTGTCCCTAGCCATGCTCAACCGCCTTCATTCTTGCCCTTTTCGCAGGATGGTCATCCAGCATACCCTGGTACAGAGCTACTGTTTGCATCAGCCTATGGCATCCCACAACCCAAGCTGCCGGTGTTCGACAGTGGTAATGAGAGTGACTTTGCCTTGTTAAAATTAGCACTGGACAATCTGTTGAGCAATCACACCCATCTCAGTGAACAGTACAAATATCATGTCTTGCTAAGCCATTTGAAACTCCCAAGTGCTCAGCAGCTGGCTAAAGCCTACATGTACCATCCGTGTCCTTATTCAGCTGCACTGCAGGCTCTTCAAGACAAGTATGGCCAGCCAAGACAGCTTGTCCAGTCAGAGTTGGGTGCCATCATGAGCACACCACCACTCAAAATGGGTGATGCTAATGCTTTTGACTCCTTTGCATTATCCGTTCAATCATTGGTGGGTATGCTGAGGACGCTTGAGGGCCAGAATGGTTATGAGCTCATGTGTGGCTCTCATGTGGATCGTCTGTTAAGTAAGCTACCATCTGCCTATCGTGACGGCTTTGTTGAATACTGCCTAAGCAGGGGTATTCTACAGATGGGTACTGATAAGACCTATACACTTCCTGATCTGGCCGCCTGGTTAGAGATCAAGTCTCAAGCGAAACGAATCTCCAGCCGAGCTGCAATCTTGTTCCAGAGTGACTCATCCAAGCTCTATAGTAAAGCTACGACATTCACTCGTCCAAAGGAGAGACCAACACCTGTTCTCATGGCCAAGGAGAGCATCACAAGGTCCCCTAAATCTGCAGACTCAAAACCCAGCTCAAAGCCAAAGCCATATTGTCCTCATTGTGACAACAGGGACCACTACCTCAACTCCTGTGACCAATTCAAGAAATTAACCACTGCTCAAATCGTCACCTGGATTAAAGAGGGAAAACGCTGCTGGAGATGTGGTCGGACACATGCAGTAGAGACCTGCAATCTCAAACGCCCATGTAAGGTCTGTAAAGAACTACATCTTACAGTTCTACATGAGTCCATTAATGACACTTCTAGGGCTGTACTCATGGTAAGCTTGCCACCTACCAGGATTTACCTCGACAGACCTAACCGTTCTCCAAAGGTCATGTTGAAAGTGGTCAAAGTCCTCCTTCACAATGGTTGTCACACTATGGAAACCCATGCAGTACTTGATGACGGGTCAGAGAGAACACTAGTGCTTCAGCCAGTAGTGCAGCAGCTCAAGTTAACAGGTGCTCCTGAATTGCTTCCCCTACAGACAATTCAACAGTGTCACACTGAACTTGAAGGGTCATCGATATCTTTTGAGGTGTCCTCAGTATCCAAACCCATGACGAAGTTCACTATACGCAACGCATTCACTGCAACCGGTCTGTGTCTAGCGGAGCACAACTACCCAGTGACTGCCCTCCAGAATGCCTATCGACACCTGAAGGATCTACCGCTGCCTCCTGTGGACAGGGTAAAGCCATTGCTCCTTATCGGGTCAGATAATCCCCACCTCCTGACACCAGTCCAGCCCATATGCAAAGGCCCAATAGGGGGACCTATTGCTGTCTGCACGCAACTCGGATGGTCTCTCCAGGGCCCTATGAGTCCAATGCAACCTTCTCGAGGGAATCAGCAGTGTCTTCACATCATGTCAGTTCCAACACGTGATGATCTTATCCACCACGTAGAAAGGCTCTGGCAAGTCGATACTCTCCCCTACAACGAGAAAATGGTTACCAGGTCCAAACAGGATAGGGAGGCTTATACTCTGCTGCGAAACGCCACAATCCGGGTGAATGTGGACGGTGTTCAACGTTATGCTACACCATTGCTAAGGCGAACACCAGTGAGTTTACTCCATGCAGACAAAGAGACTGTGCTTCCTAGTTTGCGTAGCACTGAACGCAGGCTGGCACGGGATCCTGAGAGGGCTAAAGCCTACTGCACTGAGATCAAGAAGTTGGAGGTGGCAGGTTATGTGGCTAAGATAACTCCAGAGGAGGCCAGCAAAAGTGAAGAATCCTGGTACATCCCGCACCATATGGTGCATCACAACGGTAAGGACAGGATTGTCTTTAACTGTTCCTTTACACATCAGGGACAGTCCTTAAATGATCAGCTGCTGCCTGGGCCGACTTTGGGACCTTCCTTACTGGGTGTCCTCCTGAGATTCCGCCAACACACTGTTGCTATCAGCGGGGACATCAAAGGTATGTTCCACCAGGTACGCCTGCTGCCCAAAGACAAGCCAGTGCTGCGCTTCCTTTGGAGGGATATGTGCAGAGAGGTGGAACCTGATGTATATGAATGGCAGGTACTTCCGTTTGGCACTACATGCAGCCCATGTTGCGCCATCTTTGCCCTCCAACACCATGCCCAAGGACACAAAGATGACATGGCTGACCTAGTTGACATAGTAGGGCATTCATTCTATGTAGATAACTGCCTTCACAGCACACCAACTGCAGATGAAGCCAAAGCAACAGTGGATGGACTGCGCCAGCTGCTCTCCGATGGAGGATTTGAGATCAGGCAATGGGCAAGCAATGTACCATCTGTGATCCAACACCTTCCCACAGATGCCAAGTCTACTAATAGCGAGCGCTGGTTAGCACAAAGCAGCACTGACCTCCTAGAACTCACTCTTGGTCTGCGGTGGAATTGTATCACTGACACCCTGGGCTATAATTTACGCTCTATGGAGACCGCTGCACCTACAATGAGGAACATGTATAGGACCTTGGCGAGTCAGTATGATCCTTTGGGGTTCATCATCCCATTTACTACCAGGGCCAAGGTTCTTATCCAAGACCTCTGGAAGCACAAGCTTGGTTGGGACGATCCCATTGAACCTTTGCATTTGAGAGAAAAGTGGCTTGCCTGGGTAGGAGAACTCCCAACTCTCCTTCAGTTGCAGTTCCCTCGAACATACACCTCGGCCTCCAATGACAATACTTCTGTTATCCATGAGCTTCATGTCTTTAATGATGCATCAGAAAGAGCTTATGGTTCAGTGGCCTACTTGCGTACTACAGATAGTCAAAGACAGGTCACTGTAACCTTTGTCTTGGCCAGGTCTAGAGTAGCACCAAGGAAGTGTCTGTCCATGCCTCGCTTGGAGCTAAGTGCAGCTCTGACTGGTGCCCAGTTGGCAAAAGTGATCCAAACAGAGTTGACCATTCCTATTCACAAAGTTACTTTCTGGTCTGACTCCACCACTGTGTTATACTGGCTGACATCGGAGTCCTGCCGCTACAAGGTGTTCGTGGGTACACGTGTAGCAGAAATACAGACCCTCACCGACATGGCTGAATGGAGGTATGTTGAGTCAGTTCACAATCCTGCTGACCACATCACACGAGGTCTTACACTAAATGAGTTGGCAGGTCCTCATAAGTGGAGCTCAGGGCCAGCCTTCCTGAACCAGCCAGTTGACCAGTGGCCATCCACACCCAAAAATAAAGAAGAGCCAGACTTCAGTGAGTTAAAGAAGGCTGCCTTTATTGGAACCATTTCTGTGTCTAGCATCTCCCTTCCTGATCCATGCCAGTTCCACACATGGCAAGAGCTTGTCCAGGCCACTGTCAGATCCCTGCATGGGGCGGCCGGAACAGATACTCACTCTCCTGTTGAGGCTTCTGATTACATCGAAGCAGAGAGGCTCCTACTGGCACAGGCTCAAAATGACTCATTCCCGCTTGAAGTCAGGGCTTTAAAGGCCAGACGGTCAGTTCCAGCTGACAGTTGTCTGGGATCTCTCGCCCCTGAGTATGATGGGGCCACCGGTCTCATTAGAGTGGGTGGACGACTACGTCGTGCTAGTGACCTTGACCTGGAGACTATACATCCAATTGTATTAGACCCTGGCCATCCCATCACCAAGCTGCTAATTAAGGAGACAGATCAGCGACTCCTTCATCCTGGCTCAGAAAGGGTCCTAGCTGAACTGCGTCGCCAGTATTGGGTACTCCGAGGCAGAGAGGCGATACGTAAACAGCAGCGCACCTGTCAAGACTGTCAACGGTGGCGGGCCAAGCCTCAAACCCCGCGATTGGCAGATCTGCCACCCTGCAGGCTGAATCTGTATAAGCCGCCTTTCCATTCTACTGGTGTAGACTGCTTCGGCCCATTCACAGTCAAAATTGGTCGCCGCCAAGAGAAAAGATGGGGGATTATCTACAAATGTATGACAACACGGTGTGTGCATCTAGATCTGTTAGAGCATATGGACACTGACGCATTCCTGCTCTCTCTGCGTCGATTCATAGCACGACGGGGCAAGCCTATGGAACTGCTATGCGATAATGGCACTAATTTCATTGGAGGTGATAGAGAACTACGAGAAACCTTCAATGCCATGTCACCAAGGCTTCAGGAGCTGCTGGCTGGGCAGAAGATCCAGTTCCGCCATAATCCACCAAGTGCTCCTCACTTCGGGGGAACCTGGGAGCGTGAGGTAAAATCAGTCAAGACAGCGCTGCGTGTAATCCTGCGAGAGCAGTCGGTCCCAGAACCAGTGCTTCAAACTCTTCTAGTGGAAGTTGAGAGCATCTTAAATGCCAAACCACTGGGCTATGTATCTTCGGATGTCGCAGACCTGGATCCAGTGACTCCAAACTTACTTCTTATGGGTCGCCGTGATGCCTCTCTACCACAGGTCCTATATGACTCTAACAACTTGCTCGGAAGACGGAAGTGGAGACATAGTCAGGTGCTGGCTGACTGTTTCTGGACTGCCTTTATTCGCCATTACCTCCCAGGCTTGCATGGTCGTCATAAGTGGAGGACGGATGTCAAGGAACTGACAGTAGGTCAAGTAGTACTTATTGTCGATCCCCAACTCCCACGGGCACTCTGGCCTGTCGGCACAGTGACGGAAATCCTGGCTGGGGCTGATGGTAGAATTCGGATCGCCAGAGTCAGGGTTAAGGAGAAAACCTATACCCGTCCAGTTGTCCGGTTGATCCCACTCCCTCACCTTGAGGACAATGACACAGGCACTTCAGACAGACTTTCTTAGGGTATTCAATTATCTTACCAGATAATTGGGGGCGGCTGTGTCAGAAAGCCTGTCCTAGGAACTAATGTTTTAGTTGTTGTTTCCTGTAGGTCCCGTTATTAGCGATGCACACCGGTAGAAGATGATTGTTAATCCATGTTTATGCTACTATTATGCTCTGTGTAATGCGTTCATGCAATAACTGTAAGTACTGTTATGCCTTTATCTCTAATTAGTATATGTTGTGCATGCGATTGGTGATTGCTGATGTTTATATTGTTCGAGTTTACCATTTATTTCGGCCGTAATTTGCCGATCTCAATCTGCTGAGTCATCACCATCCGCTCTAGTGTTACGAGCCGATACAGCGAATGTTTGTTTATATAATTGCTTACAGCATAATATTCAGTCTAGTACTGTAATTTGTTATCTTTATTGTGATTATTAATATAGACAGATGTTGAATATATATTTTTGGTACTATGTTACTGAGTAATTAGTGCAATGAGACATGCAAGTTATATGAATATTATTGTAAATTTATTTCTCTTTATTTCCTTTGTAGACCATATAATATCACAGCTGCATACCTCAGATGCATATTCAAGCTTGTAAATAAATGCCTCATTATCAAGAATATCTCCTCCCCTCCTGATTCTCTGATCGGAATCTGATCCATATTTGGCCGCCTCAATCAGCTAAACTTAATTGTAGTGGGGCTTCGCTACACTTTGCAAGTTTGTCCATAAGCTGGGCACTTTTTGTACTCATGTTGGTAACCATATCTTGAACATTTGCTTTGTGGTGACTTTCCATTGCATGCCGTTTACTTTTTTGTTCACTTTGCATTATTTTGCCTCCTCTTGTCTTTGTGTTTTTGACACTGCTTATTTTGTTCATGGCTATATCTTCATCTTGCACGAACATTGTCATCTCTTATCCCTCATATGATTCTGTCCCTGATAAGCGAATCAGTCAAATCGCCAAATTCACCGTCTTTCACCTTGTGTTTGAGATCTGTGACATATGCATCAATTGCTTCTTCTGAGACTTTGCGGTCTCGTAAAAAACATATGGCGAATGTACAGCAAATTCTTTCTGGGCTCACAATATTCTTTGAATTTGTTTTTTCTCAATTTTATTCACTTCTCGCACCGTGAACTGGAATGTGTTGTACACTTTAATGGCTTCATCACCCTCAATATGAAGAAATTTAGCACACTGTACTGTCACTGATTTCTCTGCCACGCCACTAACAATGAGGTACAACTCGAATTTCTGAAGCCCTACCTTCCAATTCTCCGCCAAGTTGCCTTGAAGAGACAAAGCTGAGGGTGGCTGCAGTAGCGACATCTTTTTCGGTTTTGCATTTCTTTTCTTCAGACTTCTGACACCATGTTATGTATTTTATATACTTTAGATGAAGCATGAGTCGACACGGACACGAGATGACTGCAACAGCAGGGGTCCCTTTTTAATGAAAATCTTTGTAATGGTATAAGTTAAATTTAACAGTCATCAAAAGATAAGCTACTTCTGGTGGCCACAGCTACATATGCCACCACTGTGAGTGACTGAGAGTTTACACTTTTTTGTTTACCATTACTATTTACATTGTTATACGGAAATGTAATATATGTGCATATATGAAATATCAATATATGTAATATATGCTCATATAAAGTAAAAACGTATATAAATATATGTTCATATAAAGTAAAAATGTATATGAAACCTATTAGAAATTGGAGCATTTCCATATATTGACATATACATTTATCCCATATATTATATGTTTATGTATGTGTATTACATATTTTGACATATATGTCTCATATATGAACTGTCCTAATATGCTCATGTAGAGTAAAAACCTAAATACACATATATGCACAGCTATATATGAAACCTATTAGAAATTAGAATAATTTCATATATTTACATCAACTTTATCCCATATATTATATATGTTTAGCGATGTATAATACATATTTTGACATATATATTACTTATTGTTAGGTGAGGCAAGGGATGAAGAAGGACTCAATGATCAAGAGATTAAAGGGCTTTTTCTTAGACTTCAAAAATAAAAACAAAGAAAAACAGTCCAAGCTGTGGCAGGACTAGTGCTCACAGTATGACACAAGAACACGCAGCCAATGTGAACTCTCACTGACTGCATGTCCATACATCACATGACATAAAAACACACAGTCGATGAAAAACAGGCCACATGCTACACAGAACTGAGACAACATAAAAAGCATGTTGTTGTCCCTTTTTCCATTTATTATTCTTGTTTAACTCCACAATACACCTTATTCGACTCCACAACACCATAGGAGCTGCAACAAACAAACAAAACAACATCAGTATTTGCAAGGAATTCACAGAAATGAAAAGAAACAATTGGCCATAACAACAATTTAACAAAAATTAAGACTAACATCAAGGATAAACAACCAAGTTAATTATCCAAACACAAATAAGCATAAAAATAAGCATAAAAACAACTTATGCCATATATAAATGCTTAAATATATGGTACCTGACCTTGTGCTCATTTTCAACCAGGTACTAAAACAGCCAAAGACAAAAATAAAACAACAAACAGCAACTAAATGTCCTAAATTTACTTTGAAACTGCCATTTAATACTCTATTTGAACTTTATGACCGCATGGTTCCATCTATGAGCGATCTCCATGCATTTCTAGTAAGCTGCATTTCATAAAGTTGTTTCTTCTTCTTCTTTTGGATTTTATGGCAGTTGCAGACCAAACCAGCTTTGGTGCATTTCTGCCACCTACTGGGATGGAGTGTGAAGCGTTGATGTAGAAGAAAACAAAACAAAAACTAAATTCTTGTTGTCTTAAAGGTACAATATGTAATATTTTTGCAGTAAAATATCCAAAAACCACTAGGCTAGTGTTATATATTTTGTCCAGCTGATTACTAACAATATCTCTAATGTTTTCAACTACTTGTAAATCATGAGAAAATTCCCATTCTAAACAGTGACACGGGGCAGTGCAGTCGCCTGTCAATGACGTCAGTTACCCTTTGCTACCGCCTTTACTGACGTAGAAACCACATGACAACAGTGTCGTGGACAAATGCGGAAGTAGTGTCTAGCGTCCAGCAAACCACTAGCTTGCTTCAAGCAGTTCCTTATTTACTTCTTGCACGTTTTATGGTGGATTGTGTTACTTATTTATGGAACATAATTACTGTTTACCATCTGCCGCTGGTTCTGTTGACAAGGACAGCTCCCGTAAATGTAAGCGTGCGGGCCAACCAAACGACCCAAGAAGAGTTTGGGACAAGAAGCATACGCGTCCTCGCGCGGGGCATCGCGTCTCTAGACCCGCGCGAGGAGGCGTCTGATCCATAGTCTGATCGCGTCTTTGCATTGACTTCGTATGTAATCTACTCGCGCAAATCGTTGAACTCGCGTTTGCTATGTATGCCCACTTATTGTGTTTGAATGTACACGGGTGTATATATTTGTTGAACAAGTGGTAATCGTTTATATACAATTTAAAATATATCAAATGTTTTTAATAGTTTACATAACTATGTGAAGTGCATATTCTTAGGTCATAATGAAGTTGCAATTCATCATGCTTTATTTTATATATTAAAAATGTGTTTTCTTGATGACTAAAGTTTATGCAGGTGCAGTGTTATTGCATTTGGTTATTTACTGATTTTTTTACACAGGTCTTATTTCACCTTACAAGTTAAAGGTGCAGTATGCGATAATTTTGTCCGCTAGAGGTCGCTAGAGGCCTATTTAAAACAAAGGCGTAGCTTGATGACGGCAAGTTTGAGTGTGGAATCTTGGGACATGTGGTCTCCACCTCAACAGACAGTGCAATAGGACTTGGGAAGAAAACATATTAATGGATGCGATTATTAACGTTAATGTAGTATGAAGCAGAGCAGGACCGAGTGTTGTGGGAGCTGAACGAGGCCGCTGGAGCGATTGATCAACACACGCCTCACGAGCAGCGGGACTTTTATTATGACACAATCGCCAGCGCTGCTTCCGCTTTAGTCCACGACACTGTTGTCATGTGGTTTCTACGTCAGTAAAGGCGGTAACAAAGGGTAACTGACGTCCTTGACAGGCGACTGCACTGCCCCGTGTCACTGTTTAGAATGGGAATTTTCTCATGATTTACAAGTAGGTGAAAACATTAGAGATATTGTTAGTAATCAGCTGGACAAAATATATAACACTAGCCTAGTGGTTTTTGGATATTTTACTGCGAAAATATTACATATTGTACCTTTAAGCAATGTAAATAAATACAGTTAGTGTTATACAGAAATATGAATCAATTATTATTGCAAATGATATTGGTAAGTTCAAAATAACATTTATTATTATTGATTTGAACACTTGAAACTGTGCTGTGTTATCCCACCATCGAATTGAACAAACAGTAGGTTCTTTAATGGTATTCATTCTTAATTTGGTTAGTCATTCAATACAATACTAGAATAATAGGTCATTCTGTGTCATAATATATTTAAATCCCTCTACTGCACGTATTATGATAGACTTATAGAAAAAAATATTTGACTATTTTTCTTAGAATGGTTTAACTTAAAGTGTTAAACCATTAAAAAAAAAAATTGGAAAAAGATCTTGTGTTTTTTGCATTTCTGAAACTCAAGTCATATTAAAGATATCTTAATATCCTAGGTGAAAAAAGTACACTAATGTACTAAAAGTGCTCTATTTTCTCTGACTAATTTTGTATTTAATATACTAAAGATTCTTCTTTAGTACTTCTGAAGATAATCTTAAGAACATCTAAGTGTACTCATGTACTCAACTGTGTTTAAATACACTTGCAAATTATACATACTGATCACATACTGTATATGGTCTTAACATACAGTATCATATAAAAAGTTATATAAATAATTTTAATATATGTATATATAATAATTCTATGGTATAAACGTATAAAATCCTATATAAGCATACTGAATATTTGCATACATGTTGTTTAAATATACTTGCATATATAATTTAGACATATTTTGNTAACATACAGTACAAAAAAAAATCCATCATATAAATAATTTTAATATATGTATATATAATAATTCTATGGTATAAACGTATGTAAAATCCTATATAAGCATACCGAATATTTGCATACATGTTGTAATGGAGCGGGACTCAGGCAGATATCCATTTGCAAGCTTTATTAAATAAGAGTGGTCGTACAGGCAGGGTCAAAGCAGGGGCAAACAGGAACAGCAAGGGACAGGCGGAATCATGGTCAGGATACAGGCAAAGGTCAGGACAGGCAGATATCATTCACGGGTCAGGAAACAATACACAGTCCAAAGGCAGGCAGCAGAGGGTCGTAAACGAAAGGCAAACAGGTTAAGAAACAGGCAGGCAATCAATACAGGGAAACGCTCGGAATTGTACACAGGGGTGAAACAAGACTTCGCAATGAGGTGGTGTGTGAGTGTCTTAAATAGTCCAGATAATGTGCTTCAGCTGTATGTGGCAATTGATGATTGGTGTGGAATGTGTGCATGTGACTGGCAGGGAGGATTATGGGAATTGAAGTCCAGGAACTGACAGGAATCATGACACATGTTGTATAAATATACTTGCATATATAATTTAGACATATTGTTCACATATATGGTCCTAACATAACAGCACCATATAAAAAGCCATCATATAAATCATTTTAATATATGTATATATAATAATCCTTATATGGGTATTTCATACATGGTATAAACCTATATCTTCATATATCATGAGGATGTATTTATGTGTTAATAATATATTACCTTATATGAAACATATATGACATCACTACTCGGATATAGAGACATATATGTACATATATTACATTTCTGTATGTGTTATGTTTATGAGCTAATTGTGGAAAATATAGGCTTTACTACTTATGGATAATATTAATTTATTTTATATTAGGAAATATGTGAAAAATCACTTCACTCCAGCAGTTTTTGTGTGATGAAAAAAGCAAAAGTGTCTCTACTGTATCCAGTCTATGACAACAAATTTTACACATACAATGGGAAAGACGTGCACAGATCGTTTTTTCAGCAGGTAAATGCTTAATATAAAAATAATTTCACCAAATGACAGTATTAGGCCTATTAAAGACAAATTCTGTAATCATCATGCTTGTTCTTTAAAGCTACAATATGTAAATTTTTCGCCGCTAGAGGTCGCTCATTCAGAACAAAGCCATAGCTTGATGACACCTTGATTTCACGGAAGCATGAGAGGTGTTGTCTTTACGTCTACAGCCAGTTGAAAAGAATTGGGACGGGACTCGAGCAGAAATCATGTTCATGGTTGAGATTATTAAAGGGATAGTTCACCCAAAAATGAAAATTTTATGTTTATCTGCTTACCCCCAGCGCATGCAAGATGTAGGTGACTTTGTTTCTTCAGTAGAACACAAATTATGATTTTTAACTCCTACCGTTGCGGTCTGTCAGTCAAATAATGCGAGTGAATGGGAACTCGAACAATAAGAGTCGAAAAAACTTGCATAGACAAATCCAAATTAAACCCTGCGGCTCGTGACGACAGATTGATGTCCTAAGACACGAAACGATCGGTTTGTGCGATAAACCGAACAGTATTTATATTATTTTTTACCTCTAAAACACCACTATGTCCAACTGCGTTCAGAACTCGGTTAGTGAGGTCTGATCGCGCTCTGACAGGGTTTAATTTGGATTTGTCTATGCAAGTTTTTTTGACTCTTATAGATGGAGTTCCCATTCACTCGCATTATACGACTGACAGACCGCAACGGTAGGAGTTAAAAATCATCATTTGTGTTCTACTGAAGAAACAAAGTCACCTACATCTTGAATGCGCTGGGGGTAAGCAGATAAACATAAAATTTTCATTTTTGGGTGAACTATCCCTTTAATGTTACTTTAGTATGAAGCAGAGCAGGACAGAGTGCTGTGTAGCAGAAACGAGGCCGCTGGAGCGAATGATAATGAGAGACGAGCGCGACACACGGCTCGAGAGTAGTGCAACTTTTAGTCGCCACTTCTGCTTCTTCCGGTCATTCGTATGTGGGAAACACAGTGCTGTTTTATCATATTAGACTTATTTGTGTGTTGAAAGTTGTTATAGTGCTACTCTGCATTTGCTTGGCAGCTGCTACGAGACATTTGTTGGCACACTGCAGTTAGCTAGATTGATATTAGGCATGTTAAAACATGGCACTCGCTGTAAATCAAGAAAACAAGATTTAAACAATATGACTCACTGTGTTGAGCTATATAACATGATTAGTTTTCTGTTGATGAATGTGTCAATGTAAACAGTTGCTCACCTGTCTAATAAAACACATAATATATTAAAGCATCTTTAGTGTTTCCATGGTTCTGGTAACGCGGGTATGATGTCATTGATAAGCGACGCACAGACATGTTCCAAGTTTTTAAAATTGCTTATTTCTCTGGATTTGGTTCTTGGAAGCGTTTGGGATAATGTAAGTACACATGTCAACAAAATGTATAATACTGTTCTACTGGTTTTTGGATATTTTAATCCCAAAATTGTACATATTGTGCCTTTAATGTCTTATTGGTTTTCTTAAAGGGAAATGTACTTTTTGTTAAAGGCTTTGCACTAAATGTTTGAATTTTTAATGTTTAAACAGTATTTGCCCATACTTTGTCTTTAAGCCTACTTGTAACACATGAACTAATAATATTATCACATAATACAGTCAGATATTTTATGATACGTTACATATTTATTAATATATTTTCAAAAATTTACATTTTAAAAGTATTTGTTCTCATTAATTCATTAGTTCAGCATGAACATACGACAAAACTACTGAGTTTGTACAATCCATTAACAAGATTATCTAATATTGCTTATTATTGTACATTATGATAATTTGAACTAAAAAGTGGCCTTATTTTAAAGTATTGTTATCAGATATTGTAGACATCAATCAAATCAAAATGTGAAAATAGCTCATATCTAATAAATGAAAATTACGTGTATATTATAGTTTGCACATCTCTATTAAGACTATATAGACTGCTGGACTGGCGCTATTGGTCTATGATTCTGCAGTAATGTCTCGCCTACCACTCTTCAATGTTAGAATGCATTACTTGCAAAGATGCGCTAGGGGGCACTAATAGAACGGTTTTATCTAAGAGAGCCTTTCTACATGGCCGCCGTGTTTACAAATGTGTATAATATATATTGGTAACACTTATAATCAGTAACATTTTCATTGTAATTCTTTCCCTTATATACTGGATTTATTTCACCAATGTATTGTCTGACAGAGAGGCATATTTTATTATTATTATTTTTATTCATGGTTTTACAATATGTACAATCATCTTCCAAATCACCAAAATAAGCTTTACAACAAAGAATTCACTTAGAAATTATTTTAAAATGTATACACAAAATACAAATATATACATTAAAGTTTTTTTTTTTTTTTTT
>RJVU01037532.1:75044-93232 GCA_003731715.1 Anabarilius grahami | reverse complement strand
AAAAAAAAAAAAAAGTTCAGTTTTTTTTTTAGTATGAATTAAGGCACAAATTAGCATTTCTTTATGCCAGGCCTGTATGGTGTAAATGCACCCAAATTTCATATGCATATTAAAATTTTAATTGCATTAAATATTTAAAGAGCATCTGTGAAGAGTTGTGAGACAAGCCTCATAACCCACACACTTCCTGTATTCTAGGACCCTCTGTACCTTAGAAAACTAATTTGCAATGCTAAAACATGTGCAACTGTCTATTTTTATGCTTCTTTCACAAAAGCACTTCACTCTCATTTTAAAAGCTTTAAGCACATTTCAAACACTTATAATGATGACCATGTTCACCGTTTTGACTGGACTTCTTCAATGAGGGTGAAAATGAAAAGGATATAAGAATACAGAGGTCACAATAGTTTAAAACTAAAAAAATGAGCTTGTGCTAAACAACACCTTTTTAGCCATGACTGTACTGACAGTTTAGCATGACCGGTGATATTTTATTAAATAATCCTTTGTGTGAGAATGGAAAGATCTGTACGATCAGGTTTGTAGGTGAATGATGCATGTGGTGAATAAATTCCACTGGTCAAAGCAGTTGACAGAAAAAAGTGCACAGACCTTTGTATCGTTTTTCCGCCTTGGTTAGCATCATAGAAGAAGTATGAAGCAAATAGACCAAAAAACACTAGAACATGATGTGTAGATCTAGGCTTGTAATGGAAAGGTTGTTGGTTCAATTCATAAGATACTAAAAGCAATAGCCTTTATTTATTTTTTTATCCATTTATTTAGTCTCCTGTGTTTTATTGACTGGTTTTAGTTCATGCGTATTTTAAAACAGCACAATGTGTTATCGTCATTACATCATCATCAGATCTATCTTCAATAGATCTTGAAGTAATGAATCATTTTAAATGTTCCAAAGAATTTGCTGGCCTGGTCAGACAGTTTCATTTCAACTTTTAGTATCGCACATTTGTTTTATCAATGACCTGCTTAAACACTTAATGAGGGAAGATAAAGTGCAACTTTTTTGATGGCGGATTTAATGTCACTTGCTATATGACATAAGCTGCATTTAACACATTTTCAACAAGTTTCACAATAAGTTGCACAGAAAACACCAAAGAAATTAATAGAAACTTTGTGATAATTCTGTTCCTCCAAAAGTATAAAGGAATATTTCACAAACAATAATTAGTTTAGTTGCTAAGTGCCTCTAACAAAACTATGTCTTTCAAAGATTTGTTGCCACTAAACCTGGTAAACTTCAGAAAATCCTGTGATTAGTTCTTCCTCAAAAGCTTTTATTGGAACACAACTTTGTTTCCACGTGCACCCATACTGTTACTGCACAGAAGCCAGACAAACAGACTGGAACTTGCAATTTTCAGAGAGTATTTGGCATTTATGGGGCAGTCAGTGAACCGACTTGTCTGTGGGCATGTCGTCTGAGACTGAAACTACACGTGAGACCTTATATTNTTTGTAATAATTCTGTTCCTCCACGCAGATTGTCAATAATTAGTTGCTGCCTCTAACAAAACTCTGAATGTCTTTCAAAGATTTGTTGCCACTAAACCTGGCAAACTTCACCAAATCCTGTGATTAGTTCTTCCTCAAAAGCATTTATTGGAACACAACTTTGTTTCCACGTGCACCCAAACTGTTACTGAATAGAAGCAGACAGACTGGAACTTGCAATTTTTAGACAGTATTTGGCATTTATGGGGAACCAACTTGTGGGTGGTCTGTGGGCATGTCGTCTGAGACTGAAACTACAATATATATTCATGAAGTAACTATTATCTAGAGTAAATATTATCTAATTTCAAAAGGAACATTTCTGTCTGTAAATTCATGCCAGCTATCATCTTAGAATCACTAAGCTTCTGACCTAAAACCACAGAGAGAAACAGGAAGTGTCTTTATTAGCACTGAGAGATTATACTGATGAAACAATAGCTTTGTTGGAACTGAACTAATGATAGTACACTAATTATAATAATACTGCTCTGCAAGTATAAACTTTTGTCATGTGACAGCCAGGTGAGATATAGTAAAAGTGGAAAGTGCAAAATAGATAAAGATGATCTTTACACATAAACACTAGAGGCACAAGCATCTTCTCACCAAAAGCACCCACAGTCTTTTCACTGATAATCTGATTCATGTTGCACACAACACTGAAAAGCATTTTCTCAGTGTAGACTCTGTTCTGATTGGCTGACTGTAAGTGAAGTGCACATCTGATGATCATATTTGTAAATGGTTGTGACAATAATGCACCTGTCAATGGATTGTATGCATACTAGATGCAGAGATGCAAACAGTGTTTGATTGTCTTGGCATGTCAGTCACTCTGTCTCTCTTCCTGTCTAAGTGAGCCAATCTTGGCCTGAATAAGCTGCAATGCAGAGTCGATCTTTTGCCGTTTAGTCAATAGTCTAGTGGCTTTATGCAAAACTAGGTTGAATGGTCTAATGGAGTTATAACAAATTTTGAAGTCAAAATTTGTGTTTTGTTTATTATGCATTTTATGCTTACATGTGTTCTAACATTGCATATTTGCAAAGTGCAGAGTTAGTGCTAAACTACTGGTTTATATGTTTGTGTGATAACAAAACTGACAAAACATAAAATAATTAATTCACTAGATTGCTTGTAAACTAAAAGAAATGTAAATAATGTATGGAACAAAAGAACAACACAGCAGTGGCCTATATTTGTTCTATACTAGTCTAAGAAGTTAACTGGAAACTGTTTTACACCTCAACCACAAGACAGAAGTGTCATGTGCCTTTGCAGCCTTCAGTGCCCTTTCAGGTTAAACTTACAAAAACCATTACATCATAACAGGTTAAATAATAAATTATAATAAATAATATAATAGTATATGCATAAAGTAATATATAGTATAATAATATTAAAGCATATTACAAAAAACAACTACAATGTTACAACAATAGCTTTCAGAATTTAGAAAGTGTTGTACTCACTAAAAAAGCATACTATGTTTAGTTGTAGAAGTACTAGTATACTAAAACAGTTTGTGTTATATAAAATAAAAGTAACTATAAACTAGTCTCTTTATATGCTCTGGTTAGAGGAAAACAGTTTTATCTACAAATTAAACAGCATTTATCTATTATGTATTTACACTAATACAGACCAGGTACTGTACATCTGAATAATGTTACTGTGTTGTAATCAGAATGTGCAGAAGATGTGGGTAAAGGTATTCTGTAATAAAAAAAAAAATAGTGTGTGGTGTTCATGACAGCACCCACATACATCCTGAGAAGAATGCTTTTTACATTTACTAGCTGTCATGAGGGCATCTAGACCAAACACTATGCACTATGCACACCTTAAACAAACTATTTTAATGAATATTGTCACAGCTGAAGGGAGTTGTTTAGCATGACGCGCAGTGGAGTGACTATATTCATGATATAGCCTTTTTGTATATATATATGCTATCTGCATATTATAAATATTCAGGACAAAATATTTTATTTAAACATTATTTTATTATAAAAAATTATTAACTGGCATCCTAGGTATATGTGTAATAGGTACTGTAGATGTGGTTTGCGGCTCTGCCTTCTTGGACATATAAATATTCTCCGGTTCATTTCTTATATTCAGTCCATCAAAGTCGAACCTGAGTAAAAACATGAAAACACCAGAGAGTTGCCTTATAGTAGAAACTGACCCTTCACAAAAATTGACCGTTGCTTTGTACGACAAGCCATGGCGCTCTCATGCCACATATTGTCACGTATCCGGCGTCTGCTATTTCCTGCTACTCCCCACCAGAGGTCACCGGTTCACCATTGTCACCTTTTCATGGCACACTTACCCTGCGTTCCATTCGGAAGGGATCATCCCATGCCCTAATCCCTTCAAAGGAGAGCTTCGAAGGGATGAAGGGTTTAGGGGTCAAAAAAACTCTTTTTTTGGAACGCACTTCTGCGTCATCTTAACAAGACAATCAAAGAGGAGTAGATTGTGCAAGCTGCGCCCTTTGTTTAACATTAGTTTATTTATTTATTTATTTTAGGTTTATCGCATGTAGGCTATATTGTATCTATGTATTTTAAATATTTAAATGGACTGATAAAGGGAGCTGTAAAGTATTTTTGTTGAAGTAGGCTACAATGTCGTTTTGACCATAATAATGTACCAAATCTAACTCGTATAAATATTACAGTAGTACAGAAAAATATTATAGCCTACATACCTTTACAGTTAAAATCGAACTCTGAGCCTCATTTACCCATTCTGTGACGTCAAACAACTTCCCTGTGCAAAGGATCATGGGGGCCCGAAGTGTCCATCAGTTGTTCCCTTCGAAATCCTTAATTCCGAAGGGCCCTTTGAAGTGGCTAGTTTTGAGCACTTCTGTTTGGAACGACCCTTCAATATGGCGGCCATGATTGTTTTCACTCCGAAGTGCCCTTCGGAGGGCAATATATCCCGTTTGGAATGCACCGACAGGCTGCGTCCGAAACCGCCTACTCAATAAGTACTTACATAACGAGCGCTAAAAGAGTAGGTACTTAACAGCCAAATCTCGTTGAGTATGAATGAGATCCGGATATAATCCGCCATGTTGACGTTATCATGTGACCTACGACGTTATCACAAGCGCAACAACTGAAAAGATATGAGTGACCGGTTTATTTAATCTATCTGTAAATATCTTGATATTGATCAAACTTGCTTATTTTGTGGTCTTGTTGAAGAAACAGCTGCCAGTAATTTTGTACTTGTAGTACAACTAATATATATTTGGGTTAATTTAAAGTTCTTATATTTTTAACTACTAATGTGAGTTTATTTTTTGTTACGAATTTTCGCGTGAATATGTTGTTAATTTCTTTATTTTATATGCAAAAATGTCCATCCACAAGCAAAAGTGGCATAAATCTAATTTGTTTTCCTCTTTTTCTTGTTGAATTAGCACTAGTTTCATCCCTCAGGCTTATAAATAATAAATAAATAAATAACTTTTATGCATTATGATGTATACAAAATATTTAATCTTGTCATTATGCTTTATGTCTGTGTATATAATCTCAAACTATGATGTATACAAACCCATATTTGTTTGTTTTATGTCATTATTATTGTTCCTTGTTAAAGATACAACCATTGTATTTTCCCAGATCTTGTTTGTAATTAGTATAGATCCTGCAATAAAAATAAAGATATGAATGACAGGTGTACTAACACCTCACAGCACCAGTAACTCCACAACCCTACCTAGTTGCAGTTTTCCTCAGTGTTAAAGTGTGAAGCCAAAGAAGACATCAGACAGCTGCTCCAAGATCTCGCCTTTGGAAAAGACTGATTTTATACTCAAAAAATATATACATCTCCATTTACAGTCAATTCATGCATTAATTCATTGCTTAATAAAATATATAAATTTACTGATAATAATAGCATAATTAATAAAAAAAGTAAAAGAATTAATAAAAGTAATAATGACAATAAATAAATAAATGCATATACAAGTCAAAAACACATGAAACAAAGCTTTATTCAAATTTATTGATCTAACAATCATGTATTTACAGTCCTGTTGCAATCTCACACAGCTGTGCCAATTCTGCAGCTTTATTTTGATGAAGCAGCTGATGAACACCTTCATCCATCATGTCCCTCACTGCTGCTCTTCTCAATGGGGACATCGTTGATCCAGAGGACGCTGAATGTTCTACGCCTTCCCTATTCTACTTACGGAACGAACACGGCGCCAGTTTCGTTTTTTTCCTTAAGTAGAATAGGGAAGGCGTAAAACAGTCAGCGTAAGAGTTTTGAAAAATGCGGAAGCGGAAAGTACGTTCAAGGCAATATTTTGTTTATAAAGCATAAACGGTTGTATTTTTTTCGAAAATGACTGATCGTTTCGCTAGATAAGACTCTTATTCCTCGTCTGGTATCGTTTAAAGCCCTTGAAGCTGCACTGAAACTGCAATTTGGACCTTCAATCTGTTGGTAGCCATTGAAGTCCACTATAAGGAGAATAATCCTGGAATATTTTCATCAAAAACCTTAATTTCTCTTCGACTGACGAAAGAAAGACATGAACATCTTGGATGACATGGGGGTGAGTAAATTTATCAGGAAAAGTGTATTTAAAAGTGGAATAATCCTTTAAGTTATGTGTGTTTACTAGAGCTCTCCTGTTATCATAATAAATTGTGTTTTTACTGCAAAATCACAACTATAGTGTCTAGCATCTTTACACATTCACCAGTTTACTCTGTAGTTCAACAAATGTGTTTTTGGTTTTCAATACTCTCATTTGACAGCATCCGTGTCGCTTTTCTCCTCCGTGTTTGATCATGACGTATCTTCTCCCGTGGCCTCCTGGGATAGAAAAGTATCTATCGAGGAACACTTCCGAATCTGGGCGGAAGCAGTAGGCCATCCGGGAACTCCTCGACTACTCTTTTATGATTACTGAGGTTTCTTACATACTTATTCGCTTGCCTACTGCTTTTCCCCTATTATATAGTAGGTAAGTAGGCGGTTTCGGATGCACTTTAAGTAGATGCATGGCCGAATCTCGCGAGAATTAGTACATCACCCAGGTAATTTTTGCCTACTCTTTTTGCTTCTGACATACTTATTCGCTCGCCTACTGCTTTCCCCCTACTAAATAGTAGAGAAGTAGGCGGTTTCGGATGCAGCCACAGTCACACATCACTCTGGACTACATTTCCCACAATTACCTTTTCATGGCACGCACAGTCACACATCATTCTGGTCTACATTTTCCCACAATTTGTGGGGCAGTCGTGGCCTAATGGATAGAGAGTCGGACTTGTAACCCAAAGGTCATGGGTTCGAGTCTCGGGTCTGGCAGGGATTGTCGGTGAGGGGAGTGAATGTCCAGCGCTCTCCCCACCCTCAATACCACGACTGAGGTAAGACCCTTGAGCAAGGCACCGTACCCCCAACTGCTCCCCGGGCGCCGCAGCAATGGCTGCCCACTGCTCCGGGTGTGTGTTCACGGTGTGTGTGTTCACTGCTGTGTGTGTGCACTTGGATGGGTTAAATGCAGAGCACAAATTCCGAGTATCAGTATGGGTCACCATACTTGGCCACATGTCACTTCACTTCACTTCACAATTCCCCATCTAGGAACCAATCACACACACACACCTGTTTCCCATCAGTGACACTGTATAAGCTGCACTCAAAAACATACACATCATTGAGTATTGTTTAGCCCTGTATCTGACCTTGTCCTTGCCTAGCCTTGCCTTTGTTTTTGACCCTGGACTGTTTTTCTTGTTTGATGATTGTTTTCTGCCTACCTTGACCAATGCCTGTGATGTGGATTACACTTTTGCCTTGCCCTCTTGTATCTGTTTGCCGGTGTTTGAGCTCTGCCTGTACGACTACACTCATTTTAATAAAAGCTTGCATTTGGATCTACCACCCTGTCGTCTCGATTCAAAATATCACGAATATCATGTTCAGCAGGTTACTTTTGGTAAGTCTCAACTTTAAAATTTTGTCATTTTTGAAGAAATTTAAACAAATACTGTTTTGTGGCTCTTTAATCTGTCGTGACCGATCGCTGTAGTGTCTCAGTTCAAGCGGCATGTGAACTGATCATCTCTTTCTAATAGTAATAAACATGAATTAATAGTAGATATTGTTTCAACCACAAAAAGACATAAATACACAACATTTATCAAGTTAAAGTCCACGGCAGTCTACCGACTTTAATTTATTAACTCTCCTGTCTAGTGCAAACATATCCACATCGCTATGATCAGATGTTTTCTTAACAACTGTTCTATTTCATCCCGGTAAAGACGTTACCATATGGGTCAGCCTCATTAGAGGGCGAGCTGTCAGGGGACCATATATATCAAATTAAACAAGCTCCACCTGTGTGCAAACATCCTCTATAAATATAGATGCAATACCTATGGCACATTCTCATTTTTGCTTTCTAGAAGAGCAAAGCTGTAATGACTTTAAAGAAACAAACATGACGGAGCTGACTGGGACCAGTTTAGGTGTTGCAGATTATTGAACCGAGTTCAAATTTGTAAAGACAAAAACTGCTTAAGCTTTTATGTTTGATTAAACCGTAATTCACACAAACATTAATACATTTATGTCTACACTGCAGATGCTGAGAGTGGCTGACATGCTGACCCAGGGGGCCAGTGCACATGCCCAGGCACTGGGTTAGTTCATGGCTTCATTAGTCCAAGCACGTCACCAGGTTTGGTTGTAACAAGCAAATGTTTCTGACCGGGCAGTGCGGCTGTGGTGGCTGCTCTATTTGTGCTGGGGGAAGTCTTTGACCCGCAAACAAAAACAGTCCTGGAACAGTCACACATGGCAAGGGAGCTAACGTGTATGGCAGATGGAAGCTGGGGTCATCCAACCTCATCTGTCCAGAGCTGTGAAGGTTCACAGCATACTTTGACCCAAACATCATCTGCAAACCTGAGACAAGGGAGTCACCACTCCTTCCACTAGGAGCAGCCAACAAAGCATGTAGACATGGGACTGTTGGGATGATTGTGAGCCTCAGGCATCACATGTTATACCTCAGGATCTGGCTCACTGGGGCCAGTGTACCCAGAGCCATTGGGTGCTCAATAACCTAGGTTCAGGGTACAGACTCCAGTTCAGAGCCAAGTCCCCACCTCTTTGTTTGTTTGTTTGTTTGCCATGCTGCTTTTTTTATACAGATGTAGTTCCTATTTCCTGTCATGTGACTTGTCCACAAAATGGGTATCCTCTTTAAAGTGTGGCTTAAAATGTCTTTGAAATAAATTAGCTAAAACCAGGCACTCCCATGCAGGCACTAGTTGGCTGGAAGTAACTGGGGAACCATTACAGATTACAGTCAATACCAGTCTGGGTAACCCTGGGTAGGTTGTATGGTTCCTCCCTGGTGTTTTTTATTCCTAGCTTTGCCGGCACGCCACTCCCCCCACAAATTCCTTCTTCCTGGCTTGATGGATGGTGTTGGTGTTAATGAAGAGTGACGAGATGGTTATTTGCTTTTGTCAATGACGTTACACACTTTGCAGTCTCCCACATACCGCCAGACATCCTTATGGACCATTGGCCACCAGGCACCCTCCAGAATGTTGAGAGTTTTCAGCCGACAGTGATGTCTCTCTGTTGTCTTTTCTTGGAGGCACTGTAGCGTTCGCTGAATCAAGGCTTTTGGAACAACGAGCAGCAGTTGGTGCTAAAACTCCATTATACAGTGGGTATGGAAAGTATTCAGACCCCCTTAAATTTTTCACTCTTTGTTATATTGCAGCCATTTGCTAAAATCATTTAAGTTCATTTTTTCCTCATTAATGTACACACAGATTTACATGCAGATTTATTAAAAAAGAAAAACTGAAATATCACATGGTCCTAAGTATTCAGACCCTTTGCTCAGTATTTAGTAGAAGCACCCTTTTGATCTAATACAGCCATGAGTCTTTTTGGGAAAGATGCAACAAGTTTTTCACACCTGGATTTGGGGATCCTCTGCCATTCCTCCTTGCAGATCCTCTCCAGTTCTGTCAGGTTGGATGGTAAACGTTGGTGGACAGCCATTTTTGGGTCTCTCCAGAGATGCTCAATTGGGTTTAAGTCAGGGCTCTGGCTGGGCCATTCAAGAACAGGCACGGAGTTGTTGTGAAGCCACTCCTTCGTTATTTTAGCTGTGTGCTTAGGGTCATTGTCTTGTTGGAAGGTAAACCTTCGGCCCAGTCTGAGGTCCTGAGCCCTCTGGAGAAGGTTTTCGTCCAGGATATCCCTGTACTTGGCCGCATTCATCTTTCCCTCGATTGCAACCAGTCGTCCTGTCCCTGCAGCTGAAAAACACCCCCACAGCATGATGCTGCCACCACCATGCTTCACTGTTGGGACTGTATTGGACAGGTGATGAGCAGTGCCTGGTTTTCTCCTCACATGCCACTTAGAATTAAGGCCAAAAAGTTCTATCTTGGTCTCATCAGACCAGAGAATCTTATTTCTCACCATCTTGGAGTCCTCCATGCGGGCTTTCATGTGTCTTGCACTGAGGAGAGGCTTCCGTCGGGCCACTCTGCCATAAAGCCCAGACTGGTGGAGGGCTGCAGTGATGGTTGACTTTCTACAACTTTCTCCCATCTCCCGACTGCATCTCTGGAGCTCAGCCACAGTGATATTTGGGTTCTTCTTTACCTCTCTCACCAAGGCTCTTCTCCCCCGATAGCTCAGTTTGGCCGGACGGCTAGCTCTAGGAAGGGTTCTGGTCTTCACAAACATCTTCCATTTAAGGATTATGGAGTGCTCTTAGGAACCTTAAGTGCAGCAGAATTTTTTTTGTAACCTTGGCCAGATCTGTGCCTTGCCACAATTCTGTCTCTGAGCTCTTCAGGCAGTTCCTTTGACCTCATGATTCTCATTTGCTCTGACATGCACTGTGAGCTGTAAGGTCTTATATAGACAGGTGTGTGGCTTTCCTAATCAAGTCCAATCAGTATAATTAAACACAGCTGGACTCAAATTAAGGTGTAGAACCATCTCAAGGATGATCAGAAGAAATGGACAGCACCTGAGTTAAATGTTTGCTGTGACACCTGAGTGTCAAAGCAAAGGGTCTGAATACTTAGGACCATGTGATATTTCAGTTTTTATTTTAATAAATCTGCAAAAATGTCAACAATTCTGTGTTTTTCTGTCAATATGGGGTGCTGTGTGTACATTAATGAGGAAAATGGCTGTCCACCAACGTTTACCATCCAACCTGACAGAACTGGAGAGGATCTGCAAGGAGGAATGGCAGAGGATCCCCAAATCCAGGTGTGAAAAACTTGTTGCATGTAAATCTGTGTGTACATTAATGAGGAAAAAAATGAACTTAAATGATTTTAGCAAATGGTTGCAATATAACAAAGAGTGAAAAATTTAAGGGGGTCTGAATACTTTCCGTACCCACTGTACATAAAATAAAATCATTGTAATAAATAGAGCTGTAAAACATGTCTTTTATGTGACAGTGTCACAACGTGGAGGAGTTTTTGAACACCTGCCATCAAACCACCTGCGATGATGTCTGAGAGCATCCGCCTAGCGTGAGTGAGCCGCCTGTGATGACAGCGCCAACCATCGCCCCAGAGCCGATGCCCAAAAGTGAGTCTGACTAGGGGTGTGAGCCGGCAACCATTGTACCAGTGGGAGTCATGGTGGAACTTGAGACTGAGGACTGTTTGATAGACTGGGACTCGGATGTACTGCTTTTCACCATTCCCCACCCTGAATCGTCTGTATTATCATCTGTGCCTTCATCGCCGCTGGTTCAGCCCAGCTTCTTGACTGTCTTGTCACCCCAAACAGTGAATCGTCTTTGATCCCTCCTAACTTCCCTCTTACACCTCCACTACAGGTCTTAGCCAGACCAAAGTCTATAGATATAGAGAGACTGTTCACTTCTATTAGTTGTGAATGGGAGAAAGTGCAACTGGCAATATGGCGGAATAGGTCGCGCCTTCTAAGTAAAAGGGCCAATTGCTGTTTAATAAAGTCATTGCGTCACTGCAGCTGCTGTTTGAGGCTCCAGTTCCCAGTGAAACCTGAGACTTGTGCTTAGGACTCCATATGCACATTAGCTCGTCAGCTTGAAAAATAAGCTTTTTTAACGCTATTTGAGCATAAAAAAACAATATTTATGTGACAGTTCATGTCAGATTTTGTTGCTGATTTGAAATATGTTATTTAATTGTGAGTTCGCCAAGCAAATTTTTAGATTTCAGGATTCCCCCATTCATATAGATAAGACTTGGTCTTGGATGCCTGAAATAACTGCCAGGAGGCATTGCAAATATGGCCGCAGAGTGAACAGACTTTCCTTGAAAGGGACTTTGGCCAGTCCCTCTGCTCTGCCTCAGATGGATTTTTGTAGTCCTTCGCCTTCCCCATGATGCCTTGCAGTGTTGTCAAGCCTAAGGCCAAGCACTCACCAACTTCGCCTAAGCGTGAGGATCCCTCGGCTCCACCTCCGGCGGCTGTTCCCTTTGCTCCGCCTCAGCCTGTCAATCTGTTAGCACCACCTTGGCTCCTCCCACTCTTGGCTCCACCAGAGATCTTCAGCCTTGTGCTCCACCAGACTCCCTCATCCCACCGGCTTCACCTCGGCCAGCCGTCACCATGCCTGCACTGCGGACTTACAAGCCATTCGCAGCGCTCCGGCTCTCCACCCCTTTGGCTCTAGTAGACTCCGCCCTCCCTCCGGCTCCACCTCAGTCCTTGGATGCTCAAGTTACACCTCAAGTGCTCGTCGCTGCACCCTCACTTTGGTCTCCAGAACCAGCGTTGTCACTTAGGCCCATCAGCTCTCCGTCTGCGCCCAGGGATCTCCTAACATCGGCTCTCCCTGTTTTTGTTCTTCTTATTGCAAAAGGTTGCGCCTACTCGGAGGGGGTGTTATGTCACAGTTATATTCAGTTTGTATTAGTTTTCATGTCACATCATCCTTTGCTGGCTAACAGGTTCAGGAGACTTAGCTGGATGGTAACACTTGTTTCTCTGTGCAGGTGAAGGATAGGTGCTGATGGCTGGTGAGCAGCCTGTCGGCTGATCAGGGCAGATGATGGAGAACAGATGACAGCAGACAGATGACAGAAGATATATTTTTAAGATGGAAGAATGTGGTTTTACAGATGCTAGAAACATGGCCTTCAAATGAAAGATTGGTATCAAAGAGCACACCCAGGTTCCTAACTGATGACGAAGACTTAACAGAGCAGCCATCAAGTGTTAAAAAGTATTCTAGGTTATAACATGAAGAAGTTTTTGATCCAAAAATTAGACTCTATGTTTTTTCTGAATTTAGTAGTAGGAAATTACTGGTCATCCAATTTTTTATATCAGCTATGCATTCCGTTAATTTTGTGAATTGGTAAGTTTCGTCAGGGCGCAAAGAAATATACAGCTAAGAAATATACATGCTTCCTAATGATATCTCCCAAGGGTAGCATGTACAGTGTGTAAAGCAACGGTCCTAGTACTGAGCCTTGCGGTACTCCATATTGAACTTGTGATCGATATGACATCTCTTTGTTTACTACTACAAACTGATAACGGTCAAATAAGTATGTTTTGAACCATGACAATGCAATTCCACTAATGACAACATCATTTTCAAGTCTTTTTAAAAGAATGTTGTGATCGATGGTGTCAAATGTAGCACTAAGATCCAGTAACACTAATAGAGAGATACAACCACGATCTGATGATAAGAGCAAATCATTAGTAACTCTAATGAGAGCAGTCTCAGTACTATGGTACGGTCTAAATCCTAAATGGAAATCTTCACAGATACCATTTCTTTCTAGAAAGGAACATAGTTGTGATGATACTGCCTTTTCTAGTATTTTTGACAGAAGAGGAAGATTTGAGATCAGCCTGTAATTGACTAATTCTCTAGGATCACGTTGTGATTTTTTAATAAGAGGTTTAATAATAGCCAGCTTAAAAGTTTTTGGTACGTATCCTAGTAGTTAAGATGAATTAATGATATTAAGAAGAGGATCTATGACCTGTGGAAGCATCTCTTTCAATAGCTTAGTCGGTTTAGGGTCTAACATACATGTTGTTGATTTTGATGATTTAACAAGTTTAGACAATTCTTCCTCTTCTTAAGCAGCGGATAAATTGATTTTTTCCTCAGGGACACTACAATGCACTGTCTGACGTGATACTGTAGTAGATGGTTACATGGTTATAATTTTCTCTCTAATATTGTCAATCTTGCAAGTAAAGAAGTTCATAAAGTCATTACTGCTGTTTGGAAACATCAGAAGTCGAAGCTTTATTTCTTGTTAATTTAGCCACTGTATTAAATAAATACCTAGGGCCATGTTTATTTTCTTCTAAAAGATTTGAAAAATAAGCAGATCTAGCAGTTTTTAAGGCCTTTCTGTACTCAATCATTCTCTCTCTCCATGAAAGAATAATCCGTTGGATTAATTTCCTTAATCTTTTTTTAAGCGCAAAGGAGCAACTGAGTCTAGTGGGCTGGAAAAGACAGAGTCAGTAGTTTCTGTTGCAACATTGAGGTCTTCTAAGCTGTCTGGTATGTTAAGACGATGAAACTGATCAGGAAGATTATTTATAAAGCAATCTGTAGTGGTAGAAGTGATGGTTCTACCATATTTGTGGCAGGGAGGCAGTTTAGCAGCCTTGACTAAATGTAGTATACACGAGACTAGATAATGATCCGAGATGTCGTCACTCTGCTGCAGAATTTCAACGCCATCAATATCGATTCCATGTGATAATATTAGATCTAACATATGATATCGACAATGAGTGGGTCCTGACACGTGTTGTCTAACTCCAATAGAGTTTAGAATGTCTATAAATGCCAATCCCAATGCGTCTTTTTCATTATCTACATGGATATTAAAATCACCAACAACAAGGACTTTATCCGCAGCTAGTACTAACTCCGATAGAAAATCAGCAAATTCTTTGATAAAGTCTGTATTGTGTCCTGGTGGCCTGTATACATTAGCCAGCACAAATGTCAACTTACATAACATCACTTCAAAGGAATTATATTTGAAAGACTTTTGAGTAATACTGTAAATATTACTATAAATTACAGCAACACCTCCCCTTTTGCCTTTCTGATGAGGATTGTGTTGATAATCATAACCTTGAGGGCTAGACTCATTTAAAGTAAGGTAATTGTCTGGTTTTAAACAGGTTTCTGTCAAACACAACACATCTAGATTGTTGTCTGTGATAATATAATTTCAAAAAGCTTTCGTTGTATTTCCTACGTCTTCTTATGGGACACCAGTTCTGTTTTTTCCGTAAATAGAATAGGATTACGGAAGACGGAAGAACTCGCTAGGCGATCATTTGTGTTTATAAAGCATTAACATTTGATTTTTTTAGAAAATGACCAATTGTTTCGCTAGATAAGACCCTTATTCCTCATCTGGTATCGTTTAAAGCCCTTTGAAGCTGCACTAAAACTGTAATTTTTACCTTTAACAGTGGAGTCCATTGAAGTCCACTATAAGGGGTTTTCATCAAAAACATGAAACATAAAGAAAGAAAGAGAGAAAGAGAAAGAAAGAAAGAGACAGACAGACATGAACATCTTGGATGCCATGGGGGTGACTAATTTATAAGGAAAATTTTATTTCAAAGTGTCAGTTGAAAATACTGTACAAAATAAGCAACACATACTCATTTCTGCACCAATAAAATGTGCAACACTATGTTTTAGTAAAAAAATATATGTAATAACTTACTCATTTACTGTACTTTGTAAAGTTTTCCTCTGCATTACATGATTTCTGGTGACAAGTTCCTGAACATGTTGAATGAAGGGATACATAGCTTCAAATATCGCTCTTGAGGGCACTCAACACACCCACTGCCATTTTTTACCTGCAAAGTTATTTCCTGTTGCTGCACATGCTCTCAAATGGCCAACATCACAAGTGTGGGAACTGGGACAGGCCCTGTGTCCATTGAATTACCATTGAGTGGACCATTTAATTATTTAAAATTTAAGTAATTTTTCCAATTAGTGACTTTCATGACACTTAAGCAACATGGGCCCAGTTTCACAGACAGGGCTTAGCCTAAGCCAGGATTAGGCCTTAGTTCAATTAGGGCATTTAAGTAGCTTTTATAAACGTTCACTAGAAAAAACAAAACATCGTCTTATTCTTGGTTTGCAATATTGTTGCACAGGGAGTGCAGTCTTAAATAAGGAGACGTACAGTGAGTACCAAACAAACTTGGAGCTTTTACTAGCAAATGTGCAGCAGTATTCACATGTCACATACAACTGGTGCCAGGCCAATAATTGTACAGCAACTTGCCGTCATGCCGTAAATCAGTGTCACAAATATTCATATTTCGTGAATATTACAAACAACAACAAACATTACTGGTGTGCATCTTGAGACAAGACAAAATGACACTGACATATTTTAAGATATGTCAGTGCAAGTTACTTTCAAGTTAAAACAGCTCAAACATGCAATTTAGTCTGGGACTAGTTTAAGCCTTGTCTGTGAAACCGGGGGTTGATGTACCACCTTAATTTTTTAATTAAATTAAAACTAATGTCTGAATTATTTAGACAGTTTATCTGAAACAAGCAGATCCACACAACAAGTGTGTATGTTCATGTGTTTTAGGGAAGGCAAAATATGTTAAATGCCCATTGCTCTCTTTCACTGTCTCGCCTAAAATCGCCACTTAAATTTTCAGAAAGACTCTCCTTCATCTTTCCTGTTGATAATGCTACATTTTTGTACACAAAACATGGCAATGTGCTCCAATATACTGAATGCCAATGCTGTATGAAGGTGTAACCCATGTTAAATGTGGTACTAAAAGAAAAAAGAAAAAAAATTAGTGTATATTCTAATAGTTATACTTTTAATTATAAGAAGTTAAATTTATCTAATAATATGCATTGTGAATCAATTATATATAAATAAAAATAGATAGTATTAAAATTGAGTGCAGATCATGTGATGTATTGCTAGTTTGTGTATTATGTATGATGACTCACGGAAGTGCAAAAGACGCGCTGAACACGAGATACAGAATGGATTGAAAAGGTTTATATCATAATAATTCATTTGATATAGTTATAAATAACTTTATAATACTTAATGATTAATGAATATAAATCGTTTTAGACTGATGAGTGCCAATTTTAATGTGGATGTTAACCGATTGAAGCTCCTCTGAATCAGATGCGGGTGTTTAGAAAAACTGAAACTGTGGATTTGGTGAGTAATGCATTTTATTTTCATTGAAAGATGCATTTTGTTACTATGCATTTCATTATGCATGTTATAAAGATCGTTTGCATATTTTCTGATTGTAAATAGGATTTATTTTGGTATTTATTTATGTTGAGTGATATATTTCTGCTTAGCAATTAATGAATATTAATTTCCATATTCTGAAATGTGTCTGTAAGTTAACACGTTTAATATAAAAGGAATACGGATGTTTAAACACTCAGTTTAAAAAGAAAAAAAATGTTATAGAGTTGGTTTGAATGCTAATGACACTGTTTTGGTAAAACAGGTCAGGTTTATTGTTTGAGTTGAAAACCTCTCTCATGGATTTGAGATGGCGGGCCACCAAAAACTTAAATGCTGATTCCTGAACCTGAAAAAAGGACACTTTATTCTGCATCACAAGGATTTCTTCAAATCTTCAATTTTCTTAACTCAGGACAACGTTTTTTTCAGGAGGCTGAATCCAGCTTCTTATTCGCAGCTTCTTATTGACGCTATCCGGTCCACCTTAAAAGACGCGACGCTTCCGCGTTTGTAGCTTCTTATTCACGCTCAACTTAGGGACAGTGCGGTTTTTCTCTTTTTCGCGCTTTTTAAGGTACTGTGTTGCTTTTTGGGTCTATTTTCAGAATTAAAGGAAAATAAACTATTTTGAAATGCAAATAACACTGATATATTAGAGAAAATAGGCTGAAAATATAAAGGCACTTAAAATATAGTATTCTTTGTTTATTGAACGTGTCATCAGCTCAACTTGAAGGACCGTGTGGTTTTTCTCTTATTCACGCTTTTTATTCTATATTATCTATTTTTAAAAAAAAAAATAATAAACTATTCTGAAATGTAAATAACACCGAAATGTCTGTGAAAATTACTGTAAAATTACAAAGGTAGGCTATATAAAAAAGTTACTTCATTGTTTTTGCACGTCATCATTTGAATGCATTAATGAATCAACTGAATAGAAAATTTATTCAAGCAAATATTACAGATTTCAATGTCACAAGTTAACTAGAGACTATCAGCTCCAGCTCCAGATTGGATCCAGCCTGTTATGAAGACTTCAGATGAAGGACTCCAGAACATCAAACATGGATGATTAAACAAAATTATCATGTTTTCATTGCTTTGCATGCACACTACTTTTGCTTAAAAGAAGTAATCTTATAACTGTACGTTCTGATATCATCTCATAAAAGAAGACTATTGTGTTTTTGCTACAAGTGAATGTGAAATAAATTACCTTTGAGGGTGCGTTAAAAGTTTCACTGGGGCCTTATTCCCAAAGTACTTGACTGTCACCATGCACATTTTCAGACATTTTTACTGTAGCATTTTAATGTTATGGACCCATGAATTTTACAA
>RJVU01037532.1:40229-62425 GCA_003731715.1 Anabarilius grahami | reverse complement strand
TGCAAATCTGAATTTTCATCAGCCATTACTCCAGTCTTCAGTGTCACATGATCCTTCAGAAATCATATACATATTTACACACTGTATAATAGCAAGTATAATATACTTAATGTTATAATATGAATAAATGTGTGTATAAGTATAATGTATCAAATGCAATGTAATATCTGTTACAAAAAAAAAAATCTAAAACAAAATATAATTATGCATTCACCATGGTATGTACAATAGCCATCCTAGGAGTATATGACTTTCTTCTTTCAGACTAATACAATCAGAGTTACAGTATATTAATACATATCCTGATGCTCCTAAGCTTTATAATGGCAGTGCACGGAAACCACCAGTTTGAAACTCAAAAATGCGCATCCATCCATCCATCCATCATAAACGTACTCCACACGGCTCCGGGGGGTCAATAAAGGCCTTCTGAAGGGAAGCGTTGCGTTTGTGGAAGAAAATATCCATATTTAACACATTATAAAGTAAAATAACTAGCTTCCGCCAGACCTCTTCCGTATATTCAACTTACAAAGTGTAACTGATGCGCTTTTATCGTAAGTTGAATACGGAAGGCATAGTACGTAACGTAAGCGTTTTGAACTGCGAGAGGCACTACACTTTTTTTCCGACCATAGGAGCCATGTAAACATTCATATGTGATGTCATGTGACTATGGGTAAATGTGGGAGTGTCATTAATTATGTGACAATTAAAGCACCTGTTGTCAGGAAGGCTGTCAGGAAGGTTGTCAGGAAGGGAGGATGGGGTGAGTGTGGGAGCACACATTTTTTTGTTGACCGTAAATTCATCTACTCAAAATGGTCTTTCAAATGCTTCAAGAGAACTTTCAATGTAAGATTTTGTTGGATCAAAATAAACCTCAAGAGGCAAAGACAACGAAGGTTTGACGAGTCAGAAGTTATTCCGCACTCAGCTCCTGCGGCTTTGATTGGCTTTTAGGCCGCTACAATTTAGTCAACAAAAAAACATTTTCGTGGAAGGATGATTGAGTAGATTTTGGATTAAGCAAGGAGGCTCGCACGCTCCGACGACTGGAATTAAGCAAGTGCAGCGTGGAGTATGGATCTACTCTCACTTCTACTCTTGCTCATTCTAATCAGAAGGATTGTACGCTTGGATTTTCGAAACAAGAGTATCGATGATTCTGGATACGTTTGCTGACATCGAACCGGTAGGACATGGGTTGTAATTTTTCCTTCATTGGTGTTTGCCGATGGTTTGAAACGGCTCAGCAGTTTCTGTGTTGCTGTTTTGTTTGCTGTTGAAGTAGCGCTGTTGGTTTGTTTTGAGTTGTTGTTTGGGGTTTATGAAAGCCAGAGATAAGGAGCGTCTTTGATCTTGTGCTTTGTTGAAAAATGTTTTGTTTCGGATTATGTTCACGTCTTTTGGGTAGTGCTTGCGTGTTTTGAATAGACGCGTTGAGACGCGCATGTGGTAATAATGATGGAATGTGGATTTGGTGAGGATGTTGAACCTGAGCAGGACCAATGTAAAAGAAAGGTTCAGCTTACCGCAAAGGCTTTGGCTAATAAAATTGAGCAGCTACAGAAAGAACGAAAAAGAAATGTGAACGTGATCAAAAGTCTATATCGGCCATCAAAGAACTCATGCAATGAAATGAGAATGTTTCGGCTGTTCGGAGTGAACTTGAAAGTTTGGTGCAAGTTTTTGATGAGGCAATCAAACTTCATGATTCTGTGATCCCATTATTACCCAGTGATGAGCAAACCAAACAGAAAGATTGGTTCTCAAGTGTATATAAACGCAGTGACGCCTTCATAAAAGACACAAAGCAGTGGATAAGGGGAATTGAAAGCTCAAGTGATGAAGTCCAAGATCAACCATTGGAATCAGCTGAGTGTCCTCTAGATTCAAGTGAACAGAATGTTTCCAAAATTTCCATGCATAACCAAGATGACATAAATCCAAGTGACAGCATTTCTAATGTTGAAAGTAAAGGATCAAGCAGACAAAGCTCTGCCTCAAGACGTTCAACAACAGCATCAACGAATTCAGCACGCATTAAGGCAGAGGCCGATATTGCAGCTCTGTTGGTACGTCAAAATTTAATGAAGGAAAAACATTCTATTGAGGAAAAGGAACAAAACATAAGAAAACAGAAAGAGGAATTTGGGTTGCGAATGGAAATTGCTGCAACTATGGCAAAAGTGAAAGTACTTAAGGGCTCCGATGTGCATACCGTTAAAAGTGATGTGACACACCATTCTGATGGAATGAATTCTTCTGTTGATAAAGGACAACAGACAACCCAAATCCTTAATGCTGATGCAAAAGCATTTATTCCAACTCCTCAAATGGTTTCTTCAAGTGCAAATGCAAACAAGAGGAACATTTCTCAAATAATTTACCCCCAGACAATTCCAAACTCAAGTCAGCCTGGTAATGTGAATGTAAGTGCCCAGTATGGAAGCAGTTACAGTGCTGGTTCAGGAAATACTGATAAAATTTTCCATATCATGGATAAACAAAATGAAATTACATCTTTGCTGGTTCAACAACAGTGTCTGTCATCTTTGCCTAAAAGGGAAATCCAGGTGTTTGATGGTAACCCATTGCATTATCACTCCTTTATGAAATCTTTTGAAAGTGGTGTGGAGATTAAGGGCCAAGGCTTTACTACAAGAGTGTTTTGGTGATCAGTACAAAATTGCATCTGCCTATTTGGAAAAGGCTCTCTCATGGGCAAACATCAAAAGTGAAGATCTCCGACCTTTACAAGACTATAGTTTGTTCTTAAGAAGCTGTTGTAACTCCATGGAAAACATTCAGTATTTGCGTGAGATGGATACGCCCTCTAATATGTTGACTGTAGTGAAAAAATTGCCATACAAATTAAGGGAGAAATGGAGATCAGAGGTCTGTGAACTGCAGGAAGCTGTCAATCAAAGAGCTACCTTCAGCGACATTGTTAACTTTGTTGAAAGACAAGTGAGAATAATGACTGATCCAGTTTTTGGAAACATACAGGATGTCCCGACTTTAATTGGAAATAAATCAGTGAACAAAGGCAAGTCACATTCTTATCTTAAAACTAAAAGAAGCAGTTTTGCTACTACTGTTCCAGCAATGGAAAATAATTCAGAAATTGGAACTAATAGAAAAGAAAGAGTTTCACTTGGCAACAAAAGTTGTTTGTTTTGTAAATGTGAACACACTTTGGAATTGTGCCCTCTATTGGAAAAGAGGAGTCTTTTTATGGTGAAAAGATTTCATTCTTAAAAGAGAATGGCATTTGTTTTGGCTGTATGTGTACAGGGCACATCAGTAAAGATTGTAGAAATCACCTTTCATGCAAAGTGTGTAATCTTAAACACCCTAGTATACTTCACATCTATTCAAGAGAAAATGTGACTGATTCAAAGCAAGCGAGGAAACAAATGGACACCGTAATGGGCAGTGCTCCTGAATCTGTCGAGTCAAGTGGATATATTGGGGCTGGTGAATACGAATGTAAACTTTCTATTGTTCCTGTGCAAGTGAAATCTAAAAAAGGAAATAAGACTGTGATTACTTATGCTTTTCTGGACCAAGGTAGCACAGCAGTGTTTTGTACATCTAGATTGATGAATAGACTTGGTCTTTTGGGTAAAAGAACTAATATTCTCTTGCGTACCATGGGTCAGGAGAAAGTTACAACTACCCATGTTGTTTCTGAGTTAGAGGTAGCTGGTTTGAATGAAGAAGAATTTTGGGAGTTACCTGATGCTTATACACAAGAGACTATGCCTGTGCATAGTGGAAACATTCCAAAGCAAAAGGACTTGCAGGGCTGGCCATATTTGAAACATGTGAATTTGCCTGACATTGACTCTGATATCGAACTACTTATAGGAATAAATGCCCCAAGGGTTATGGAGCCGATTCAAGTGATCCGCAGTATTGATAACGGACCCTACGCAATTAAAACAAGACTGGGATGGACAGTAAATGGTCCATTAAGAGGAGATGGAGGCAATCAATCTGCTTCTAAGTACCCTGATGTTACAATCAACAGGATTTCTGTTTCAAACTTGGGTGAACTTTGGCAACAGCAATTTAAAGTGGATTTTCCTGAATGTAGCAAAAATGAACAAATTGAGTTTTCAAGAGAAGATCACAAGTTCATCGAGATGGTAACGGACTCATTAAAGTTGGAAGGGGGTCATTATTCTATTGGCTTACCTTTGAGAAATAAGGACGTTCGTATGCCGGACAACAAGATAATTGCAGAACAGGGTGCTCTGAACCTAAAGAAAAGATTGAAAAGGGATGTTTCATTTCATTCTGACTATTCTGCTTTCATGAAAGACCTTATTTATAAAGGATATGCGGAGAGAGTGCCAGCGGAAGACTTGGGACGTAATGATGGTAAAGTATGGTATATACCCCATCACGGTGTTTATCACCCCCGAAAAGGAAAGCTCTGTGTTGTCTTTGATTGTGGAGCTACATTCCAAGGGACGTCTTTGAATACACAGCTATTACAGGGTCCAGACCTTACCAGTTCACTGATTGGGGTGATAACTAGATTTAGGAAAGAGCGAGTTGTGATCATGGCAGATATTGAAGCCATGTTTCATCAAGTGCGGGTACCGAAAGATGAAGCAGACTTGCTAAGATTTCTTTGGTGGCATGACGGTGACCTTACTCAAGATACGGTAGAATATCATATGGTCATACATCTTTTTGGAGCCACTTCATCACCCAGTTGTGCAAATTTTGCTCTCAGAAGGTGTGCAGAAGATAACAAAGACTTCAGCAAGAAAGTAATTGATGCAATCTTGCATTGTTTTTACGTAGACGATTGTCTTGTCTCTGTACATTCAGAGGATGAAGCCATTTCTCTGTATCACAACCTTGTAGCTATTTGCACAAAGGGGGGCTTTACATGACAAAATGGATAAGTAACAGTAGAGATGTGCTGGTAAGAATCCCAGAGGAATTCAGAGCAAAAAACGTGAAGGATTTGGATTTGGGCCAAGACTTACTTCCTAGGTGTACAATGGTGTATACAATCAGATGCCTTCAAGTTCAAAATTGTGTTGCAGCAGAGGCTTTCAACCAGAAGAGGGATCCTTGCTACTGTGAGTTCTGTTTATGATCCCTTAGGAATTCTGTCTTCAGTGACCTTGTGTGCAAAAAAATTCTTGCAAGATTTGTGCAGGAAGAAACTTGGCTGGGACGATATGATTCCTGCCTCAAATGCTCAGGAGTGGATCAACTGGTTGGATGGATTGCGTGAGTTGGAAAGCTTTACGATTGGTAGATGCTTTAAACCTGTGGGCTTCGGAGAGGTGAAAACAGCACAGTTGCACCACTTTTCTGACGCAAGCGAAGATGGTTATGGAGTAGTTACTTATCTGCTTCTGCATGATATTAACTCACAAGTGCATGTTGCTTTTGTAATGGGGAAAGCAAGAGTAGCCCCTTTGAAGCCAGTGTCTATCCCTCGAATGGAACTTACTGCTGCAACATTAGCCAGTCGAATGGATTCGTTGTGGAGAACAGAACTGTGTATGTGCCTCCTGTCTTCTGGACGGATAGTACGTCTGTACTGAAATATATCAGAAACGAAGTTTCTAGGTATCGAACTTTTGTGGCTAACAGAGTTTCTGAAATTCTCAAGGTGTCTCGATCATCACAATGGAGGTATGTGAGCACTGCAGCAAATCCAGCAGACATAGCTTCCAGAGGTTTGAGAGTGAAATCATTTCTGGAGAACAGAAGTTGGGTGTTCGGACCACAGTTTCTCCTTTTGTCTGAAAAGGAATGGCCTGTTGATCCTACTGACCTGGGAGAATGTTCACCAGAGGATCCAGAGGTGAAAAGAAGTATCACTGTAAATACTGTACAATCAGAGAAGGATGTTATGACACACTTTATCCAATACTTCTCCTCTTGGAGCCGGTTAAAGAGGTCAGTGGCTTGGATTCTCAGATTTAAGCAGTTACTCCTAAATCTAAGTCAGAAGAGAAAATCATTGAAAATGGCTTTAACACAATCTAGAATGGATGAAAACCAACAAAGAAAACAACTGAAAGATGAAATGGAGAAGACAGAGGTTCAGTGTGATAAAAGGGAGCTTTCTCTGGAGGAGCTGAAAAAGGCTGAATTAGATATTATTCATTATTGCCAAAGACGGAGATACTCTGATGAATTCTCAATTTTGCAAAAAGGAGAACAAGTGAAAAGGAACAGTCACATTTATAAACTCAATCCAGTCCTTGAGGATGGTGTTTTAAGAGTAGGGGGACGGTTGAGTAGGGAAGCTATGCCTGAAGAGGCAAAACATCCCGCTATACTTGCTAAGGACTTTCACATCTCAAGTATCATTCTTAAGCATATACATGATGAAGTGGGTCATGGTGGCCGAAACTATATGCTATCAAGGTTGCGTCAAAAGTATTGGATACCTGGTGCTAGCGTTGCCATAAGGAAGATTTTATCCAAGTGTGTGATCTGCAAACGTTTGCAGGCAGCACCAGGGCATCAACAGATGGCAGACCTACCCCTAGACAGAGTTTCTCCAGATAAACCTCCATTCACTTATGTTGGAGTTGATTGTTTTGGACCTTTCGAAATTAAGAGCAGGAGAAGTATCGTGAAGAGATATGGCATTATCTTCACGTGTTTAGCCATTCGTGGTGTTCATATAGAAGTGGTAACATCACTGGAAACGGATTCCTTTGTAAATACATTACGACGATTCATTGCAAGACGTGGACAAGTCGTAGAAATACGATCTGATAATGGTACAAATTTTCTTGGAGCAGAACATGAGTTGAGACAAGCTATTGAAGACTGGAACCAATCTCAGATTAATAGCATGCTTCTACAGAAAGGAATCAAGTGGATTTTTAATCCTCCAAGTGGTTCACATCACGGAGGCACATGGGAAAGATTGATAAGGTCTGTAAGGAAGGTTCTTAATGCCACCTTAAGAATACAAACCCTTGATGAGGATTGTCTTTATACAGTTCTATGCAAAGCAGAAGCAATCATTAATGGACGTCCCATTACTAAGGAATCTACTGATCCCAACGATTTGGAAGCACTGACACCTAATCATTTGTTGCTTTCAATCTTTCAAAAGGAGTATATATATGCTCGTCGACGATGGAAACAAGTGCAGTATATATCGGATCTGTTCTGGAAACGATGGACAAAGGAATATCTAGCTCAACTGCAAGAGCGACAGAAGTGGTCCACTGTAACCCGCAATTTCATTCCAGGAGATATTGTGCTTTTGGTGGATGATTCAGCACCTCGCAATTCATGGATGATGGGTAAAGTGATCCAAACCTTTCCAGACAAAAAAGGATTTGTTCGTCAGGTTCAACTCAAGACTAAGACCAATTTTTTGAAAAGACCAATCACGAAAATCTGCCTTCTGGTGGAAGCAGATATTTGACACTTCCATTGGAAAAGTTTTTTTTTTTGACTGGTCAATATAGATATTGACTTTACACATTAATATGACTGAGTTTAAATCACTCATTGACACTAAAGTATTAAGGACTTTACATGGACTCCATCGAACATACACACACACTCACATTGATTGATATATGTAAAAAAAAAAAAAGGAAAAAATTGTACTTTGAGTGAGTCAAATGTCTGTCACCTATGTATATTTATTGAATGTAATTATTATTAAGATTATAATAATTAGGGGCTGGAATATAGGAGCCATGTAAACATTCATATGTGATGTCATGTGACTATGGGTAAATGTGGGAGTGTCATTAATTATGTGACAATTAAAGAACCTGTTGTCAGGAAGGGAGGAGGGGGTGAGTGTGGGAGCACACATTTTTTTGTTGACCGTAAATTCATCTACTCAAAATGGTCTTTCAAATGCTTCAAGAGAACTTTCAATGTAAGATTTTGTTGGATCAAAATAAACCTCAAGAGGCAAAGACAACGAAGATTTGACGAGTCACAAGTTATTCCGCACTCAGCTCCTGCGGCTTTGATTGGCTTTTAGGCTGCTACACCTAGGATGGCTTGAGGGTGAGTAAATGAGATTTTTTTGTTTTGTTTTGTTTTTTTGGGTGAGCTAACTTTAATTTCTCTTTAGTCGTTAGTAGATTGTGGCTATCATTATTGAAAAATTTAGTTAATGTATAGAGATATATATTAAGTCAAGAATTTCTGTGCATTAGTTAAGTATGAATTAGTGAATATTAGTGCACTTCTATTGTAAAAGGTTGGCAAAATCATAAGAATTTTAATAAGAACCCCTGGGACATAAAATTGCCCTGAGTTCAAGAATTATTTATGGAAATGTGTGATGTGTGTGTACTTGATAAATATTTGAAGGATTTTCATAAAAGCCAACTGAAAAAATACAAACAAAAAATTAATCTCTCACCTGTGAATGCAGAAGCTGATGGTGATTATCAGAAAGACCATAATGACTCCAGAACATGAGATGATGATGATGATGATGAAGAGAGGCATTTGTTTGGGTGACGCTGGTCTGTTTTCTGACAGACACAGAAGAGTCAAACACACATGATATCAGTCAACCAGCACAGATACCAGTCACTGATTATAAGCATACTTATATATTTTCTGTAATAAATGCACTTGTTTTTAACCCTTTGATGCACAACATGGGTAAAAAATGACCCGACTGAGTTTTTTATTTTCTTTATCTTTGCAAGAAATAATTTCATCATTCAGTATTCCAGGTATTCCTCAACTATCTTGTTTTTAATCATCATAAATCCTCATTTTCATTTTTTCTTTCTTACTTTTTGAATAAAAATAATTTTTGTATCACTACCCTTCTAATGCACAGTATGGGTCAAAAATTACTCGTATTCATTTCCTGTTATTTCAATCATGGCTGAGTGTTTCTTCACTGAATCTTTGAAAGAAATGTATTCTATCATTTATTTATTCCAGGTATTCATTAAATATCTTGTTTTTGATTTTCTACAAATAATTATATTTACATGTTGTGCATTAGAAGGGGTTCCCTTTCATGGGAACTGTCGACGCTACGTCATATGACGTTATGGGAACCCTTTGCGTGATTGCGTCGTGAAGCACTTCTGTATCTAACCAATGATGAGACGAGACGTCAGAGGCGGGTGACGTCACGGACCAGGAAACTATAAAGCATACCCAGAACAAAGAACTCTAGCTTCTGTTGTCTTCAGCAAGCGCTCTCTGTTATCGTGTGTCTTATTTGGTGTTGTCTGTCTTATTACATATAAACAAGTCACGGTCTCTTCGTCTGAGGACAAGAGTATCTCACACCACTCCATATATATCTATATAAAAAAGACACGTATTATGGCGAAAAACAGCAGTTGAATGGGAATTGAGCGTGCCCAGGCAGCTCTCGAGGGAGCTGTCTGTGGTGAAAAACTCACTCTCAGGACACTGTGTTCCCCGCGGATCGGGTCCCGCTTCTGCTGAGGCAGAGCGGCGGCTCCATTTGTGGGGTTCACAAATGGATCTGACAGAGGAGTTAGAGACGGGCGCCGCCCTTTCTCTGCCCTTACCTGCCAGGTTCAATTAAGTTTGCAAGAAAGAATATACGGCTCGGATCTCGCGTNAGAGACAAACCTTAGGAAAATTCACTTTATAAAGATTTTAAGATCTTGCAAGAAAGAGTCCACAGTCGACACAACCACACTCTAAAAAATGCTGGGTTAAAAAAACCCAAGCTGGGTAAAATATGGACAAACCCAGCAGGTTGGGTTAAAAGGCACCTATTATGCCCTCTTTCACATGATGTAATATAAGTCTCTGGTCTGGTCAAGTTTCAGCTTATAATACCCCACAAATTTGCCCCTATTTGGGGGTGAGCAAAAACACGCCTTTTACTATATTACTATATTGCTGGCTAAAAAAATAAATCCAAAATTGGTTGAAAAAAATGGCTGGGTGAAAACAACCCAATCCCTGGTTTTGTCCATATTTAACCCAGCAGTTTTTAGAGTGCATACAATGTCTGCCCCGAGTGTGAACTGAGGGCACAAAAGAACCCACAAACATTTATACCCCCAATGTTTGAGCAACTCTTCTCAGTACTTTTCCATACAGAATAAAGGTAACAAACACACACACAAATGGCTCCTTTCCTGTCTTAGAACTATTTTAAATTACAAAGCAAGAAACACAATGGTCCCCCTTCTGTCTTAGATTTAAATTATCCGACACCCTTGGTTCGGGAAAGCTCTCAGTTTGGGTGTCCCATCGTTACCCCCCTGGGTTTCAACAGACACTGTGTCTGTTGAGCTCAGAGAGGTGTTTTGCATAGCTGAAGCAGATATTGACTTCAGTGTGAACTATAAAATTTTTCCCCAACAATTCCCCCTTTTATCATTCTTTGATAACTCACAAGAAAAATTTTAAATGTGCAGATATGAATATAATAATAATAATAAAAATGGTAATAATAAAACAATAATAATAAAAGGTAATAATATAACAAGCAAATTTAAGTCACTCATCACACTTACACTTTTCATCTCTGATTTTTGTATAAATGATCACTCTCTTAAATTTGTAAATAAAGAAACATTTAGATATCTGGGTTCCCTTTAAATGTTACCCAGATTAAATAGAATAAAAATAATAAAAACAAAATAAATAAAAATCCCCTAATTTGTTTTAGGTGTCTCCTCGCTAAACATCTCATCAAATGTGTTCATCCTCTCATTGTAATTGTCATAAACAGTTAGTTTACCCATTTGCTGAGACATACTGGTCTTCACCATTCTCTGTACTATGCTGGAAATGCACTGAATAGTACATGGTAAACAGCAATACTATTACGACTATTGCAAAAATTGGCAACACAGTGTAACATAGCCAGTATCCTCAAACTCTCATATTTGTTACCCACATTCATTAAAGCTGGGTAACACCAACCTGTCCAGTCTTTCTGTGGCATGAAATTATATGCTCTGTCACCACAAACCCAAACTGCCGCAGGTGAAGTGTCACCTGGTTTGCTATACGGGCAGATAAAGTCTGTTTTGATACCGCCTATCACCGCTGTGCAGTTCCCTGTCGTTTAATTCTTGATGTCAATTCTGACTCTGCAGTCAGACCACCCTGTGTTCACGTTCAGCTTCAGTCTCTGTGAGCACACGCACACATCTCCTTTAACATGCATCACTCTCAATGGTGGAATCAACATTTCTGTTTGATTGTACCGTTGCGTTCTCTTGCAGGCAGAAGTTGAATGTTTTGTTGTAATCTTCCCTTGCTCGATGTCCGCTGCAGCTCTAAGCACCTCTGTCATCTGCTTTGGGATCAGACAGTCAGTTTCATTTATTGTTGCAACAGTCAATGGTACCGCCTTCCAGGCGTGAGACATTTGCAGACAAAGCCAGCAGCTTGTGTTTATCTTCAGTTCCTGTTTCTGCAGTAGTGCCATAGTCCAGGCTTTGTTCCCTTGTCATTTTGTCATTGCCTAGTCCACTTCCGGTTTTGTTCCCCCTTTTACTGCTCCTTCATTTCCCATCCACGCCGTTTCATCCCAGCTGGGAATGTCAGGTTCGAATGCTGGTATAACAGGTGGTTTCACTGGTTGTGGTGCTGGTTTACTCATCACCAAGCTGAATACAGTCAGTATGCATGTGGTTACCTTCATGCCACACGTTCCGGGCACTCGAAACCGGTGCCACGGTCTCAGTTGCTTCATTCTTCACAGTTGGCTAAATGGATAACACACAAAGAGGTGCAAGCTTTTTTTTTTTCTCATTGCGGAGAGCATTATCAGTGCATGTGTTCAGGTGTGTGTTTGATATTAGTAAATGTGTACCTCCCTTTGTGGCGGTTTTTGCATCCTTGGCCGTGGTCCACCCGATCTCCTCCTGCTCTCCGCATCCTTTTTCTCAGTCAGCCTTTCGCAGTTCAGGGCAGTTTATTGCCCAATGTCCGTCCATTTTGCACTTCCTGCATCTCATGCACTCACGAACAATGTGGTCGCCAGCTCCGCACAGATAACAGCCATTTTTGTATGAATTGTGTCCCCCTTTGTTCCCGCTGAATCTTTGCGGTCTTTGCACGGCTGCCAACTGTAATTCTTTTATTCTTGGCCTTTCCTTCTTTTCCCTCAGCTCATTTTCCGCGTGCAAGGCATGTTTCATGATGGTGCTCACTCGTCCTTCAGTCCATTCAATATAGCTGTGTTTCACGGCTTGGGAAATCTCAGGTCTCAGTCCATTCAAAAGGCTATTCGCCAAATAACTTTCCCATGTGGTTGGTCTGTCGCCACGATCTGCCGGTTCCTTTAACCCGCTGTGCTTGTTAAACACACCATAGAGTCGCTCATAATAAACTTGAACGCTCTCACCTGGCTCTTGACGGCAGTGGCTCACTCTGGACATGTCGATGCGCGCTGGAAATGCTCTTCTCACAGTCTCAGTCAGTCCCGTCACAGCTGCTCGATATCCGTCGTTCGAAGCATGTTGCCAGTTAACGTGACTTCGTCTGTGATCTGCTACTGGTAATTCTGCACTGATCTTGAGCCAGTTCATTCCTCCCAGCTTTGCCATCATGAGTCTTTTCAGTTCATTTAGCGTCGGGCTGAACTCTTGGCAGAATGTCATCAGTTCGGTGGCGAAACGGTCCCCTGCGTTGTCGGGATTCGGCAGGTGGGCCATCGCCTCTTTCATGTCGGTTAAATTCCAAGGACGGTATACTAATTCTATTGAATTTATTCCCATAACCTCCACCATAGGTGCTGTGATGCTCACCCGCTCTTCTCTCCCAGTTCTGTCCCAGTTCTTTCTTTTCTCCGGACACGGGATCTCGAATTCTTCTTCTTCGCTTTCTGAGAGGCTATCAGGATTCAGGTCGAAGTCCCCGTCTGACTCCAGCTCTCTGGCTCGTGCATGTATGTTGGAACGTAAAACATATGATCGCGCACCTTTCTTTCTTTGCTTCGTCTTTCGGATCACTAGTTTTTTTCTCCTTCCGGACAGCAGTGTTTCCTTGCCCCGGAAGCTTTCAGCTGCGTGCGCCCCCTCTGCTGTTGGCTCAGCTGCGCATGCTCCTCCTTCTGTTGACTGTTCAGCTGTGCGTGCTCCCTCTTCTCTCAGCTCAGCGGCGCGTGCTCCCCCGTCTCTCTGCTGGGGAGCTGGAGTTGGTTTGGCTGGTAGAATTGGTTGGTTCGGTGGGAAAGGAGAGCAGTCGAGATCGGAGTCCACTTTCAGGCCTTGGAGCTCCGCATTGGGATAAATTGTGTAGCTCGGCGGTGTTTCATGTGGAAAAGCACAAGCATAAGATGTGTTAGTAATAGTAATCTCATTCTGTGGAGACGCAGACGCCTTTCCTTCACTTCTCTTTTCTTTCTTCAACATTCTTTTTCCCTATTATCTGCCTCTTCCACCCAGCAATTAATTGTTTTCTCACATTTCCCACATACATGTTTTTTAGCACAACCCTTTGTTATGTCACTCCCTTTTTCGATCGACAGTTTTACCGTTTTCAACCTTGTACTACTAAGTGTTCCTTCTTTTGGGAAATCATGATATTTAATCAACTTTTCTATATCTTGCATGCATCTTTGGCCATATAATTTTCTCATTTGACAAAATACCGGTGTCTCGTATTCAGCTAGCTTGCTTTGGGATTTCCCCATATTGGCAGTCTGATTCTGTGGCTTTTCGCGCGCGCGTTATTAATCTGTTGGACGTCTTCGTACAGATCTGATCTCTTCACCCAATATCAGTCGGGCGGACGCTCTCAATAGCGCCCTATTCGGGACCGCACACAACTCAGTCCCCGGACCACACACAACTCAGTCCCCCCCTGTTCGCCCACGTGATTTCAGTTTTTTTTTTTTTTTTACCTCGTAAAAAACATCAGTTCACGCTGCATTTGCCACAGATTCAGACTCCCCTTATGATTTATCCCTATCAATTCAATTTTCAATTTAACCAAATTCTATTTAAAAATTCTCCCCCTGAATTTTCCAAGTTTGTCTCTTACCAGAAGCTCCCGTTGCCGTCTCGGGTTCTTTTCTCTTGATTCCAGTGGTCGTCCTCCCGGACCTACACAGCATCGGCCCCTCGTCCCTGAATCTAAACGGGGTTAGGGCTGACTTGGGTCAGGATTGCAGGTCACCGGTGCTGTCCAGGTCCAGAAGGTCCGTCCAAGGAATCCCGCTTCTGACACCAAAATTGTTGCGGCAAAAATTTATTAGCTGACATCACTAGCAAGAGACAAACCTTAGGAAAATTCACTTTATAAAGATTTTATTTTTATTAATTCTGAGCGTTCCCCTGTGTTTATTGTCTGCCTGTTTGTTGTTAGCGTTCCTGCCTGTTCCCTGTTTATTGACCCGTTGCTGCCTGTCCTGACCCTTGCTTTGTATACCGACCTGTGAGTGATATCTGCCAGTTTGGACCTCTGCCTGTACCTGGATTGTGATTCTGTTTACCCTCTGCTGTACCTGTTTGCTCCTGTTTGACCCTGCTTGTACGACCACGCTTTCCTTTAATAAAACGCGGCATTTGGATCCCCTGCCTGAGTCTCCCATCGTTACAGTATGCATGTGTTGCCTCAGAATTTGCCTCTGAATAGCACTGGCTCCGTGGGCGTGGCCGCATTAGTGGGTAATGAGCTGAATCACGGACTTCTGACATGGCTCTCTTTTCATACAGATTACATAAACACAGAATGTTTGTTTTCGATTTGACTTACACGATTTAAAACCTGACATTTCAAAGTTTTTTTAGACATAAGTGTCATTTTTTGTGATTAGTATTCACTAAGTTACAGTTCATTTTCTGAGAACTATCAGATTGGAGTTCGTTCAGAGGGAGACGAGAGATCACGCATCATGTTAGTTTTCTTTATTTTACAAAAAGCACAACATTTTGTTTTTACTCTGAGTGTATACAAATAAAAGAAGATATTCTATAGTTTCAATTGATATATTACTTATGTCTCTATTTTAAGTCTGTTTTACTGCAATGTGAAAAAAACCTGCAAAACGCGCCGGCCTCAGAGAGTTAAAAGCCTATGAGGGCAGCCCCCTCAGGAGAGGATCGGGTATTAAAACACCCTGGTACCCGTCCCTCTTCGGTGCCGTCAGGGGGCCATTCTGCCAACCCTGCCACCCAGTGTGCGTCAGGGCACAGCGGTCTCCACCGATCCTCCGAGGAGTTGATTCACTTGATTTGTTTGTCGTCTGCCGGTGCGCCGTTTCAGAACAACGAGTCAAGTGCTCAAAAAAAAAAAACACCAGAGGCCAGTCTCGAGAGACTGGTACCCTAGTAGATTTTCGGGCAGAATGGAAACTTCTACCGAACATTTCAAAATGGGTGCTGCTCACTATAGAACAGGATTACAAAATCCAATTCGGGTCTCGCCCGCCCAGGTTCAATGGGGTCCTTCCCACAGTGGTGACCCCAGAGCAGTCTCTGGTTATGGAACAAGAGATTATGACGCTCTTGCAAAAAGGAGCTATAGAAAGGGTTCCTCCTCCCAGCAAGCTGTCAGGCTTTTACAGCTGCTACTTCATTGTTCCAAAGAAGGATGGAGGGTTATCCCACAGATCAGGTCCGAGGACTGGTTTGTGGCGATAGACCCGAAAGACGCATACTTTCATGTATCCATCCATCCTCATCACAGGAAGTTCTTCAGGTTTGCTTTCGGGGGCGAAGCTTACCAATACAGGGTTCTTCCTTTCGGCCTATCACTATCACCCCGCACGTTCACGAAGTGCGGGGATGCAGCTCTGGCTCCGCTGAGACTCCAGGGCATCCGCGTACTGAACTATATCGACGACTGGTTGATTATAGCTCAAACAGAACATCTGGCAGTTCAACATCAAGATGTTGTTCTGTCACACATGAAGAGGCTTGGGCTGAGGCTCAATGCCAAGAAAAGTGTGCTGGTTCCGACTCAAATTGCCAACTACTTAGGGGTAGTTTGGGACTCCCAGGCACAACTGTCTCCTGCTCGTGTGAGTTCCATTCTCGGAGCCGTGAATGGGGTGAAATTAGGCCAGTCACTCACTGTAAAGCAGTTTCAAAGACTGTTGGGTCTCATGGCAGCTGCGTCCAACGTGATAACTTTTGGCCTCCTGCACATGAGACCCTTACAGTGGTGGCTCAGGTCCAAGGGGTTTTCTCCGAGGGGAAATCCTCTCCGCACGATCAAAGTCACGCAGCGATGCCTTCATGCTCTGGTCGTGTGGGGGGAAAAAAGCCTTAGTTCCTGTCCCAGGGACCCGTGTTGGGGACAGATGCTTCCCTCATGGGCTGGGGGGCGACCATGAGTGGTCGCTCAGTTCAGGGTCTATGGGAGGACCATCAGCGTTCCTGGCACATAAATCAGCTGGAAATGATGCCGGTATTTCTTGCTGTAAAATACTTCCTCCCAGACCTGAGAGGCCATCACGTGTTGGTCCACACGGACAACATGTCGGTGGTCTCATACAGGTCCCTCTCAAAAAATTTGCATATTGTGATAAAGTTCATTATTTTCCATAATGTAATGATAAAAATGTAACTTTCATATATTTTAGATTCATTGCACACCAACTGAAATATTTCAGGTCTTTTATTGTTTTAATACTGATGATTTTGGCATACAGCTCATGAAAACCCAAAATTCCTATCTCAAAAAATTAGCATATTTCATCCGACCAATAAAAGAAAAGTGTTTTTAATACAAAAAAAGTCAACCTTCAAATAATTATGTTCAGTTATGCACTCAATACTTGGTCGGGAATCCTTTTGCAGAAATGACTGCTTCAATGCGGCGTGGCATGGAGGCAATCAGCCTGTGGCACTGCTGAGGTGTTATGGAGGCCCAGGATGCTTCGATAGCGGCCTTAAGCTCATCCAGAGTGTTGGGTCTTGCGTCTCTCAACTTTCTCTTCACAATATCCCACAGATTCTCTATGGGGTTCAGGTCAGGAGAGTTGGCAGGCCAATTGAGCACAGTAATACCATGGTCAGTAAACCATTTACCAGTGGTTTTGGCACTGTGAGCAGGTGCCAGGTCGTGCTGAAAAACGAAATCTTCATCTCCATAAAGCTTTTCAGCAGATGGAAGCATGAAGTGCTCCAAAATCTCCTGATAGCTAGCTGCATTGACCCTGCCCTTGATAAAACACAGTGGACCAACACCAGCAGCTGACATGGCACCCCAGACCATCACTGACTGTGGGAACTTGACACTGGACTTCAGGCATTTTGGCATTTCCTTCTCCCCAGTCTTCCTCCAGACTCTGGCACCTTGATTTCCGAATGACTTTGGACCACTGAGCAACAGTCCAGTGCTGCTTCTCTGTAGCCCAGGTCAGGCGCTTCTGCCGCTGTTTCTGGTTCAAAAGTGGCTTGACCTGGGGAATGCGGCACCTGTAGCCCATTTCCTGCACACGCCTGTGCACGGTGGCTCTGGATGTTTCTACTCCAGGCTCAGTCCACTGCTTCCGCAGGTCCCCCAAGGTCTGGAATCGGTCCTTCTCCACAATCTTCCTCAGGGACCGGTCATCTCTTCTCGTTGTGCAGCGTTTTTTGCCACACTTTTTCCTTACCACAGACTTCCCACTGAGGTGCCTTGATACAGCACTCTGGGAACAGCCTATTCGTTCAGAAATTTCTTTCTGTGTCTTACCCTCTCGCTTGAGGGTGTCAATGATGGCCTTCTGGACAGCAGTCAGGTCGGCAGTCTTACCCATGATTGCGGTTTTGAGTAATGAACCAGGCTGGGAGTTTTTAAAAGCCTCAGGAATCTTTTGCAGGTGTTTAGAGTTAATTAGTTGATTCAGATGATTAGGTTAATAGCTCGTTTAGAGAACCTTTTCAAGATATGCTAATTTTTTGAGATAGGAATTTTGGGTTTTCATGAGCTGTATGCCAAAATCATCAGTATTAAAACAATAAAAGACCTGAAATATTTCAGTTGGTGTGCAATGAATCTAAAATATATGAAAGTTTAATTTTTATCATTACATTATGGAAAATAATGGACTTTATCACAATATGCTAATTTTTTTAGAAGGACCTGTATATCAACCATCAGGGTGGTCTGCGGTCTCGCCAACTATGCAAATTGGCCCGTCGGATCCTCCTGTGGTCCCATGGGAAGCTCCTCTCACTGAGAGCAGCTTACATCCCAGGGCATCAAAATGTGGGAGCAGACACCCTGTTGAGGCAGGGGCCGAGGCCCGGGGAATGGAGACTCCACCCCGAGGTGGTGGAGCTCATTTGGGTACAGACGTGGCCGAGGCTTTTCCCCCATTCGCTCTGCTCCCGAGAGTTCTGGAGAAAGTACGCCAGGAAGGGGTCAGTCTAATATTGGTAGCCCCGTACTGGCCAACCAAAATATGGTTTTCAGACCTAGTGTCTCTTCTAAGACGGCTCCCTAATGGAGCTTCCCCCAGGCAGGACCTTCTGCCTCAAGCGGGCGGCATGATATTTCATCCACGCCCAGAACTATAGAAACTGTGGGCCTGGCCTCTGAGGGGGCCAGGCTCATAGATTCTGGTCTCCCAACTGAGGTTGTGGAGACCATATTCCACTCCAGAGCTCCCTCCACGAGGAAGCTGTATGCATACAAATGGAAATTATTTTCTATTTGGTGTAGACAACGTAACCTGGACCCTGTCCACTCTTCTATCAGCCTAGTGCTACAATTTCTCCAAGACAAGTTCCTGGATGGTTTATCCCCTTCAACCTTAAAGGTTTATGTTGCGGTCATATTGGCCTATCATCTCCTCTGGGGGATTCCTCGGTAGGTCGAGACCCCCTTGCTATACGCTTCCTTCGTGGTACATTGAGGCTGAGGCCTGTTGTTCATACAAGAACTCCGGCCTGGGACTTGGCCGTGGTACTAGAAGGGTTAGCTGAGGCTTCCTTTGAACCACTAGAAGAGGTTTCTGAAAAATTCCTCACTCTTCACACTAGACCTGGCTATGTGCCAAAGGTCCCCACCAATGTCCCAGGGCCTTTGTACTTCAGGCTTTCTGTTCTCCTCCTTTTTTAAATTCGGATCAGGAGCAAGTGAGATGTGCTTATGAAGCGGCCGGACATCCATCTCCTTTAGCTGTCCACGCCCATTCTACCAGGGGTATGGCGGCCTCAAAGGCTCTGTTGGGAGTTCCATCCGCGACATACGTGATGCGGCAGGGTGGTCCTCCCAGCATACATTCTTAGGTTTTATAACCTTGATGTCGGCTCCACTCTGGGGTCAGCTGTGCTGTCTCAAAGATAACAGATAGGTACTTGGTTTTACGGCGTAGTTGGGACAGCGTTGTCAAAGGGTTAAAGACAACAAATTCAACAAATGAAATCATGAAATAACCTGTTATTGCTAATGTCCATCTTATTGTTGCTGGATAACAGGTGTAGTTTCCTGCATCAGATGCTTTTATTTGATGTATTTTTAATTCTCTTAGAACTACTGGGTTGATGTGAATCCTGTTTGAGCTGAAGTTTGTCAGAGTTCTGTTACGGTTCGAGTCATGACTAAAGATAACAGACTTGTTCATTTTCCATGTTAAATCTTCATCCAGTGGGGTTTTGTTGCAGTGAAGTGTAACTGTTTCCCCCACAAACACTGTTTTGTTGATGTGCTGCCGAATCCTTTGCTCTTGATTGGATGTGGAATAATCTGATGAAAAGACACAGAAAATCACAATCACTGCAGTTTTACAGTCACTTCAGTGGATGGTGAAATGATGCAGTAGAAACGCTGATGCAAAAGCTTATGAGACATATTATTCATATGGCTCTTAATCTTTTAACCTGATAAAAAAATAAATTAAAAAAAACATTCAATCAATCATATTTTCTAATTAAATTAAATAATTAAATTATCAACTAATTTTGGGCTTTATACTCAGATGTTTATCTGCTTTGAGGCGAGAGCATCATAAAACAAGTGAAGAAAGGAAATAAATCTTGATCTTAAATCAGTACCTTTATAAGTCAGGAGAATAATGACGACAAAAAGATCCAGATGAAGAATCCTGATTTGAAAATTTGCCATAACTGGACACTCAGTTAAAGGGCTGTGAAGGAGTATAAATTGTCTTACTGTCAGCTCAGTATCTTGAAGGCTTGTAGACGTGCTGTAGAGACTGAACTAGTAAAGGAAGAAGAGAAGATCTGAAGAAATGCCTGTAAGACAGCTAATGAGTTTATTGAAGCTAATGTAGCATAATATTGACAAAATATTGTGGAACAACTTATGATTTTACACTGTCATCCTTGTGCTTGAAATATATGAATATCAGAGTTAGCAACAAAACCTTTTAATCAAATGAATTCAGTAATATTTAAATGGTGTACATACACAGCACTATAAACTCAGGATGACTGCAAAGTATTTAATAAAATACTTAGAAAACAGGATTTAAAACTTTTTGAAAATATTTGGTAAATGGCAAAGCAACTACATCTAGCAAAGTTAAGTTTAAATTGATCAAATTTATTATTAAAACCATTTATTTTAAATTTATTTTAAAATATTTTTGCTAGGATTTTTTGAGTGCACTCAGTGTAATAAGCAGAGGAGCAAAGTACTGAGTTTAGAACTCATGACACTAAACATATCTTGTTGTAATGCTTTTTTTGAGTAAAACAGTGATGATTTACTAAGAAGAGTGACAGGAAAAGACAAACAGGAAACAAGTAGCTACAGAGAGGTAATGACAGAGAAGCACAATGATTCACCTTCTTCAAGATGCTGCACAATGAAGCATATATAAAGCACAAGGTGGAGACGATTAGATGCCCCCAGCTTTCTGGATACCTTATGGCTTCTGATTGCATGAGCAGCCATTTCAACTTAACATCAACACTGAACACCACTTCAAACTGAGAGCTTTTGCATCTCTGAGATTGTCATCATTTCCAATTTTCAACTTTCTGATTAGCCTCTTTATTATTACATTTGTACCCTAAAACTCCACCTTAAACCTTGCTCTTCACATGATCAAACTTTATGATTTGAGTTTTATGGTGCCATATTTGACATCAGAATTTATCAATGTTTTGATTTGAGAGTAAAAAAGCCTTGAATTACAGATTGTGTCCCTTAAGAATACTTACAGAAACATATCGCTTTCCCAATAGCAGCACAAATTTAATTCCATACCATTAATTCCAATTCTATTAACAGTTTACCCGTCATGCAGTACAACATTTAGATTAAGGAATATGACACTTACAATGGACTATACTAAAACAGATTCTTGTTATTATGTCTGTTTTATTTAGTATACCCAAGACAAGCAGATCCAAACACAAGTATGTGTTCATCATGAAGGTGAAATATGTTTAATGCTTCATTCATTTTTGCTCTGTTTCACTGCATCTCAAGTTTAAAGACTCTACTTTATCTGTCCTGTTACTGAATCAGCTCAATGTTTAGGGGTGGGGTTAGGTGCTCAAATTATGAAATTATTTCTACTTTTACAAATGCAAGCAAAGAATTAAATGCGTCTTGATTTGACAAACAGCTGAAGGCAATTGAGTACCACATAGAAAATTCACATCGAAAAATGACACTAAAGGGGTACCTACCCAGTGCATTAATGATTCCGGGCTTCCTGATACGCACAAATGAACCAACTGGAATCTTTGGTGATTTTGCATGGTGTTGCCGATCCGTATACTCTTTCATTTTGTTCTGGGATTGTTGGATGATTTCTTTCAAGTTCTTTTGATCCTTTAGTGGGGCTACACATGGAAGACCACCCACATGCAATTTTGTCTTAATTTGTCGACCATGCAGAAGCTCAGCAGGTGACAGTTTTGTCACAGCATGTGGAGTTGCTCTGTATGTATGTAGGAATTCGGTCACAAAAGCTTTCCACTCTTTACCCTCAATGCTAGCGGTCTGTAAACAGTCTTTAAAAACCCTGTTAAAGCGCTCGATCTCACCATTCGCTTGTGGGTAATAGACAGAGCTACGGTAGTGTTTAATATCTCTGTCTGCAAGGAACGCCTCAAACTCACCCGAAACTAATTGTGAGCCATTGTCAGTTATAAGTTCAAGTGGATTCTCTTCACGACTGAATACAGCAGACAAGAACTTCCCAACAGTCGCAGACGTAATGTCAGGGGCAAACGCAATCTCGGGCCATTTACTGTAGTAATCAATGAGTGTCAGAGCAAAGCGACAACCTGGAGGAGCATTATTTAGGGGCCCAACAATATCAATAGCCAGCTTTT
>RJVU01037532.1:23092-37659 GCA_003731715.1 Anabarilius grahami | reverse complement strand
ATATAAACACACACTGTTATCAGTATTATTTTGGACAAAGTTTTGCACATTTCACTTCAATGTACACTGAAGCATGCGTCGTGAATTAGCAATGTGGAAACGGTGGTTTGTTACTGCAGTAATATCACGTTCAGTGCTATAAATCTCTCCGTTCCAGAATATTTGGTTCATAACATCAATCTTTGATTCAGGTGTTTGTGCAACCGTGCCCTGAAGATTTAACAAAAGTCTGGGTAGGCCTAAGTAAAAAAAAAAAGTAAGTAGGAATTAGGAAAGTATGTGAGAAGTGAGATCAAAATTACCTTGCTTGCTTCTTTCCGCCATTTCACCTCAGTGCGAGAAAAAAATGCATCGCTTCTTCTGTACGGAAAACGAGCAATTTTAATTGGTCGTCAATTCACTGTGAGTCTGTGTATCGTAGCAACGAGCACAAGACTGTGCTGTTATGAAACCAGTGGGAAAATAGATCTCGTGTATTGTTTATATATTTCGTGTGTGTATGTCTCTATGTGATAGAATTATTATTTGATGCAAATAATTCTAGCCGGCTCAGCCAAACTTTATCAGATGGCGGCTCAATTTGCCTTAGGAAATTATTGGCTGGCGGCGGCTGAAATTCTAAATGGCGCAAATGGCGGCGCCTGGCGGCGGCTTCGGGGTCTAGTTTCCAAAAACAGACGTTCCCGTATGCGAGGGGTGCATGTCTTCTCAACGATCTGATCTCTAATCATATCATCCGTGAGCGTGCCAAAGTCACAGTTCACAAGCAGTTCACGCAAAGCTGCAACATATTGCACGATAGACTCACCAGGTCTCTGAGCGCGCTAGCGAAATTTATTTCTCTCAGCAACTACGTTCACTTTCTGTACAAAAAATGCTCGCAAAGCAGTCAACGCAGTCTCATATTTGTCATCAGCCACCGTGAGGGTATAAAAAATCTTCTGTCCCTCCGTACCTAAGCAATGAATAAGTAAAGCACGCTTCCTTTTTTCTGGAATGTCCTCCGCCAACAGTGCAGTCACGTAGTTATCAAACATAGGAATTCATGAATTAAACGGTATAGTCGGCTCACCCGGAGTATCCAAAAAAACAGGAGGGGGCGAGAGCGCAAGCATGGCCATCCTCGTCGCCAATATGTTGTATATTTCCCAGTAATAAACTTCACTACTGCCAAGTAATCTGCTCACACCGTTTATTTACATCCTTCACATACACTTTCTTATCCACTTCTGCATGTGAACTCATCCTCGTCTTCTATGTAGCTGATAGACTATAGCGTCATCTACTGTTAATGCCTGTATCTCAATATACCACAATGTTCACATTTAAAAAAAAATATTCCTTTGCAACAAACCATATTTCAGTCACTCTGTTTACCCTGTCAGGTCTTTTCTGTATTCTTTTCATCTGGCAACATCCTGATTATTAAGTAATGGTAAATTATCTAGTATCTAGTCAAGCATATCAAAGTTTAAAACTCATGAAACTCTGAAAATGAAAATTACATTTATTTGGTAGATATTTTTAATCAACTAAGCAAATAGCATTTTAGGGACAAAAACACATGCACATACAGATGCTCATGAGACTGTACTGATTCTTGGGACGGTCCCATTCTCTAAACCCATGAAAATGACTAAAAACATCTTCCTGTTTTGAGATGCTCATCTGATGAGTAGCAGACACATAAACTGGTGTCTTGAGAAGGAAAGATCATGTTCATGACACGGCCTGGTGGCCAATCTTCACTGATTTTACATTCCATCAGTAAGAACAGAGTGTGAAGTTTGAATTATCAGAGCAATAGCTGTACATATAATATTGCAATACACACAACATAATGGGAGACATATCAGAGTTCAAAAGAGGACAAAATGTTGGCGCATGTCTTGCTGGCTCATCTGTGACCATGACAGCAAGTCTTTGTGGTGTAGCAAGAGCTATGGTATCCAGGGTAATGTTGGCATACCACCACGTAGAACGAACCACATCCAACAGGAGTAACTCGTCACCTTGGAATTATAAGGTTCTATCTGGCAAAATGTATTTATATATAATTTGTTTTAAAACATAAATTTAGTGTTGTAACAATGTGTTGACATGCATGAGAAAGTTAAATTTAATGGTTCCCTAGAGAAAAAAAAGTATACTTTGTGTTTTAAATATATTCCCTTTTTCTATAGTACATTGCAAATATACTACCAAAAAGTTTTCTTTAAATATATAAAAAGTATATTAGCATCATATTTTCACAATACAACTTTTAACACACTTTTTAAAATAATTGTATTTTAGTATATTTTCAAAAAAATATATTTTAGAAAAATATACTTGAAGTGTAAGTTTAGTTTATTTTTTAAAGGTGTATTTATTTGCACGTTATAAAATTATGTTAGAGGTATATTTTGTTGCTGAAAATGATCATTGTAACAATGCACTGGAAGTACATTTAAAAAGTACATTATTTAATATCCTGAAGTTGAAGTGTATCTAAAGTTAAATTTGAGTATTTTTTTTAAGTTTACTTATTCATCCTTGGAATTCATTTTATTACTTGTGCTTATTTATTTCAGTATGACTAATGCATTAAAAGCCCATTTGTTATATGCAGTGTAGTCTATATTTTCCAAATATGTGTAAATATGTTTAATAAGTTTTCACTGGCAGAATAATTTTACAATCGTACACACAAATCTATTAAACGACACACCAGCAGCACAAGTAACGTTACATGTGAAAAAAATATGTTGAGTGGTTAAACTTGAGACTTCGGAATTCAAATGTCTCTTCAACGATTTTGTTGCTCACTGCCTTCAGCCAAACAGAGCTGCAGACGTCATGGTACTCGTCTGAATCCCCCTCGCTCAGTCACTCAGGTGAAGTATGTCGCAATGTATAATTTATTTAATAAAACACTGAAAGCGCAATATTCTGACCAGTTCAATCAAGTGACATCACAGACTGACCTGGATGGCGACGACAACCAGCTAGGAATTTAATGGCCTACGCGATCCTGAAAGAACCAGAGAAAAGTCCTGCTATTTTAAAAGTTTTGTATGTCTAGTGAGACCTTGATTAGCTGGTTCAGGTGTGTTGAATTGGGGTTGATGCTAAACTTTGCAGGACAGCGGCCCTCCAGGACGGAGTTTGGAGACCTCTGCTCTAACCCAGGTGAAAAAAAGTTCATCTCTATAATGTACTTAAAATGCTCTATTTTCATGCACTAATTTTGTATTTAATATACAAACCCGATTCCAAAAAAGTTGGGACACTGTACAAATTGTGAATAAAAACAGAATGCAATGATGTGGAAGTTTCAAATTTCAATATTTTATTCAGAATGCAACATAGATGACATATCAAATGTTTAAACTGAGAAAATGTATAATTTTAAGGGAAAAATAAGTTGATTTTAGATTTCATGGCATCAACACATCTCAAAAAAGTTGGGACAAGGCCATGTTTACCACTGTGTGGCATCCCCTCTTCTTTTTATAACAGTCTGCAAATGTCTGGGGACTGAGGAGACAAGTTGCTCAATTTTAGGAATAGGAATGTTGTCCCATTCTTGTCTAATACAGGCTTCTAGTTGGTCAAAAGTCACATCTTCCTCTTTATGATGCACCAAATGTTTTCTATGGGTGAAAGATCTGGACTGCAGCCTGGCCATTTCAGTACCCGGATCCTTCTACGCAGCCATGATATTTTAATTGATGCTGTCACGACCGGCTCACAGCCGTGACAAATGAAAATGGAGGACATAATCAGGTGGTTTGGTTGCAACAAGATATTTATTTAACATAAATAAAAAGATATATAAAACAAGAAATCAACAAAACCAACAACTTCTGTCAGACACATGATCAGGGTGTCAGCCAGAACTAATTTCAAATTAATAACAACATCAAAATAAACAAAACAAAGTCGGGGGAAAAACAACCAGAAGCAAGTTCAAGCCCACAGCACACCAAACAAAAGCCAAACTTTATAGGGGAAGAACAGGTGGAAATAGTTCCGTTGATGAGTCTCCCAGCCACACCCGGAAGGAGAGACTCGTTACACACTCCCCCTAAAAGAAAAAGACCAGAGTCTTTAAGAACAAATCAAAACTCCACAAAAATTCCAGTAGTCCACGTAATAAAAGATTCAATCCCAAATCATGGTCTTAACTCTCCAACTCCTTCCAGCAACCTTGGAGCCTAGGAAGCAAATTAAGAAAAGAACAGTGACAAAGACAGGGAAAATAGGACAAATCCTATAACATTTAGACTACCTGGACACGAGACAAAGCATCAGCAGTTAGGTTAACAAATTAACGGTCAAACTTGCCTTCACCAATCGATCAAATAGTGCTCTAATCTGAAATATACACTGCGTTTCAAATTATTATGCAAGAGACAAATCAGTAAGATTTCTGTACAATAAACATTCAGATTTTAGTTTCTTAGAAAATGTTTGTTCGTTTATTTATCCATGTCTTTTTAGATAACTGGTATCAATCTCAGACAAAATAATTTGCCAGATCTATGGAAACCCTACTTAGAGGTTGTTCCACATTATTAAGCAAGTCACAGTTCTCATGCAATATGGGGAGGAAGAAATATCTTTTTGAAGATGAAAAGCATGAAATGGTGCAATGTTGTGCAAAAGGCATGAAAACAATATTGTGTGAAACTGAATGGAGATTATTGAATTATCATAAGATTTGTGAGTGATTTAGAGCACAGCAGAACTCGGTCAGATAAAGGCTTATTAATGAAAGTTCCTGTCAAAAAAAGCCAGTGTTGAGCAGCAAACAGGTATTTGAAGCTGCTGGTGCCTCTGGAGTCTCAAGAAGCTCTCCATGCAGGCTGGCAGTTGTGCGTAAAGATGCATTTCAGCCACTCCAAACCAAACCTCACAAAGAGAAACATTTACAGTGGGTTTAGAAATACATGAAGACTCATTTTTAAATAGTTTTATTCACTGACTAATGCCGTACTACAATGGATGGTCTAAATGAATGGATTTCTGGATGGTTGGTGAATGCCCACCACGTTCCAACAAGACTGCGACGTCAGCAAGGAGCTGGCGGGTGATGATTTGGGCTGGAATACTGGGAAGTGAGATGGAGGGTATTAAAATTACTTTTGCAAGATATGTGGAGTTCATAACTGTCCATTTTCAGCTATGGTATAAAAAGGAGGATAGTGCATAGTACAATGCACTATTGTACAATGCACTATGCAATGCTGCAAAAAAACACCACAGCAATAAAAATTGTTTGAAAATATATTTCTACACCCACTGTAAATGTTTCTCTTTGTTAGGTTTGATTAGTGGTGTCTAAAATGCATCTTTATGCACAATTGCCAGCCTGCATGGTGAGGTTCTCAAGACTCCAGAGACACCAGCAGCTTCAAATACCTGTTTGCTGCTCAACACTGGCTTTTTTTATAGCTGCCCTTTTAATACAATAAATTTTTTTGATAGGAACTTTCATTAATAAGCCTTTATCTGACCGAGTTCTGCTGTGCTCTAAATCACTCACAAATCTTATGATAATTCAATAATCTCCATTCAGTTTCACACAATATTAGTTGTTTTCATGCCTTTTGCACAACATTGCACCATTTCATGCTTTTCATCTTCAGAAAGATCTTTCTTCCTCCCCATACTGCATGAGAACTGTGACTTGCTTAATAATGTGGAACAACCTCTAAGTAGGGTTTCTATAGATCTGGCAAAATTATTTTGTCTGAGATTGATACCAGTTATCTAAAAAGACATGGATAAATAAACAAACAAACATTTTCTTAGAAAAACTAAAATCTGAATGTTTATTGTACTGAAATCTTACTGATATGTCAATTGCATAATAATTTGGAACGCAGTGTATATATTCATTCCAAGTTAGACTATACACGACGACGTCATCTAAGTACACAGCGCATCCCTTCAAACCAGAAATAACTTGATTCAAACACTTGAATGTAGGCAATAGAAACGAATCAGGTTTTGTTATAGCATTTACCTTTCGATAATCGATACAAAATCTGAATGATCCAGATTTATTCACCAAGAATGATGCAAGGACCTGATCACCCAATTGAAACCAACGCAATTTTGTACAACGATTAAAGAGCCATTTAACACGATCTTGCGCTTTACTCAAACATGCCTTTGCCAATTGACACGCTTCAGAAATACGTCTGCAAAAATCACTCACATAAGACAGGATATTTTTAGGTGGATCAAATTTTTTCCAATCTGCCGACAAAACAGATAACGGATCACACACATCATGACCAAAAACAGGGTCGTTCGGACTAAATCCGGAAGTACTCTCCTGAGCTGACATCATAAGCCAAGATAACCCAGCTTCCTAGTCCTTTCCCATCTGAACACAGTACAATCTTAATAAGGACTTCAATGTTACAGCAAGCAAATATTCACTTCCAGTTTTTGATTGGGGTAACGGCCCAACACAGTCTACAATAAGACATTCAAAGGGTTGGCCAATAACAGGAATTGGATACAAAGGAGCAAGTTTCATAGACTGGTTCGGCTTTCCCGTAAACTGCCATGTTTGACAAGACTTAATATACTTCGATATATCATGTTTCAATTTTGGCCAAAAGAAACGTTTCAAAAGCAACTTGTAGGTCTTTTTTACTACCAAATGTCCAGATGTATCATGTGCCGTTTGTAAAACAAGTTGACGGAGAGACTGAGGTACTACAATTTGTTGCAAGGGATCACCAATTACAAATTCTCCGTGCGGCACCCACTTTCGCACCAGAACATCTTCCTCAAGATAATATCCAGAAGGAAGATTATCATACGGGACAACTCGGCCAAACAACTCAGTAAGTGTAACATCTGCTTTTTGTTCTTTAATCAACTCGTCACGTGACAGGGACAAAAGGGAAGGGATTTCTACAGTTGTACTCACCCTTTTACTTTCAGATTCACCGTTAGGTTTTTTTTTTACTCATAGACCGCGTTATCACGCATGACAGAAACACATTTGAGGAACAAGTAAAATTTTCATCACTTGCCTCAAAAGTCGACACAGATGGTGTAACCACCAAATTCGGTGTAGTATTCTGCCAAACTCGTTCACCAGCCAAATTATTTCCCAAGATTACCTGTACTCCTTCCACAGGCAAACAGGAACGCACAGCAACCTCCACTTCTCCCTGGATCAAGTCAGAATGCAGAACAATTTTATGTAGGGGAACAGATAACACATTCAAACCAATACCCCTAATCAACACATTGTTTCCACTGTAAGAGTCATTTGAAAAAGGTCAAATAGACTAAAACAAAAGTTTCTGACGATCCGGTGTCACAGAGAATTTTGACTGGTACATCTTCCGTAGAATTAAGCAATCTCACAGAACCATCTGTAACAAATGGAGAAAATGTTGAGACACATGAAGAACTCTTCTGCATATTACTGACTTCCGAAGCAGTCACAGCCAGAGCAACAGATTTCACTGAAGAATTAGATTTCATTTTAGCAATATCTTTTGCTTCCAACGATGGACACTCATTCTTCCAGTGACCAAACCCATGACAATAGTTACACATGTTTGCTCTATCTTTTTCCTCAACAGAAAAAAAAACGCTGTCTCTCAGGTGAAGCACGCACAAATTCAGAAGATCTGCTCGGATCATACCATGATTCTTTCTGAAAATTCTCACCAGTTTTATAGGTAGAAACTGTTCAAGCAACATCAACTCTTTTAAATCGTCTAATGTTTTCACGTCAGAAGCTGTACACCAACGATTGAAATAAACTGAAATATCATGCACAAACTCAACATGCGTTTGAGACTCATTTTTCTTCCAGGACCTAAATTTTTGTCTATAGGCCTCTGGGACCAATTCGTATGCCTTCATCACAGCATCTTTAACAGTCAAATAATGCTTAGCATCTTCCACACTAAGAGCCGAATACGCTTCTTGAGCTTTGCCCGTAAAAACAGACTGCAACAAGAGTGTACGATCGTCATCTGGCCAATTACGTGGATCTGCCACGCGCTCAAACAACAAAAAGAAGCGTTCAATGTCTTTTTCGTCAAATTTAGGAATCAATCTCATATTAGTCACTATATCAGATTTATAAGGAGCTAAATCACGTTCTACACCTCCAGTTAAAGAAAGTTTACCATCCCTTATTAGATCCAAACGATAGCGTTCAAGATCAAGTTGTTGTTGTAACTGAACTTTAGTCATCTCAACATGATTTTGCGCTTCTATCATTTTCTCTTTCATCTCATTTTGAATTAACAGCAATTGTTTTTGTTGCTCAAATGTTAAATGAGACATTGTAGACACCATATTACCGAAATCTGACGCAACTTCTGAAGACTGAGACTCTAAAATCCACGTTCGATTAACTCCACTCGTTTTTACCAGGGATTTAATGTTGTCTTTTAAACGCTTATCTTGGCTTACCAAGTTAATTTTATAATAACCTGCAAGTTCTACCAATTGATCCTTAGTCAAATCATTCAACAAACTTTCAGATGGAACACTAATAAATTCCTCAACCTTTGAGGCTATTGCGAAAGACAAACATATAGGCTTCTTAATTTTCACAAAAAAAATATTTGAGGGGTAGAAATTGGACAAACAGTTCCCTCTAACTAAATTTCAAAATTATCTAAACTCATCCCTAATCTTCGTACAGTTACTTGCAGTGGGTTTTTATACACTGTAAACCAGCGTTTGCAATGGCAACCGATTATCGAGTCACCATTAAAAAACACGGACATGTTCCTGAGACAACTGCTCTAACTGCTTTCACCGTACAAACAAAACGAACTAAAATAAAAAAAAAAATCAGAGCAACCCGTTAAGGATACCCCGTTAAACCTAACCAGGGAAAAGCATATCCAACAACAAACCTCCCCTCAAATATACAAACAGTAGCCAATACTTACCGAACCAAACCAACCATTATCCTCCAAAAATTTACAGAACCAACGATTTAACAAATATTACCAAAAGAAAAAAATATTAAATTTAATGAATTAATCATCAAATTAACGAAAGTAACTATTTAACCAAACAAAATCACTTAAGTTAAAGGACGAGCCCCCACATTTGTCACGACCGGCTCACAGCCGTGACAAATGAAAATGGAGGACATAATTTGGTGGTTTGGTTGCAACAAGATATTTATTTAACATAAATAAAAAGATATATAAAACAAGAAATCAACAAAACCAACAACTTCTGTCAGACACATGATCAGGGTGTCAGCCAGAACTAATTTCAAATTAATAACAACATCAAAATAAACAAAACAAAGTAAGGGGAAAAACAACCAGAAGCAAGTTCAAGCCCACAGCACACCAAACAAAAGCCAAACTTTATAGGGGAAGAACAGGTGGAAATATTTCCGTTGATGAGTCTCCCAGCCACACCCACCGGCCGGCCACAGCAGGAACTTGTCACAGTGCAGTATGTGGTCTGGCATTGTCATGTTGGAAAATGCAAGGTCTTCCCTGAAAGAGACGATGTCTGGATGGGAGCATATGTTGTTCTAGAACAGTGTTTCTCAACTCCAGTCCTCAGGACCCACTGCTCTGCACATTTTGTATGTATCCCTTATTTAACGCACCTGATTCAGATCATCAGCTCGTTAGGAGAGACTCCATGACCTGAACTGAGTGTGTCAGGTAAGAGAGACATACAAAATGTGCAGAGCAGTGGGTCCCGAGGACTGGAGTTGAGAACCACTGTTCTAGAACTTGGATATACCTTTCAGCATTGATGGTGCCTTTCCAGATGTGTAAGCTGCCCATGCCACACGCACTCATGCAACCCCATACCATCAGAGATGCAGGCTTCTGAACTGAGCACTGATAACAACTTGGGTTGTCCTTGTCCTCTTTAGTCCGGATGACATGGCGTCCCAGTTTTCCAAAAAGAACTTCAAATTTTGATTTGTCTGACCACAGAGCAGTTTTCCACTTTGCCACAGTCCATTTTAAATGAGCCTTGGCCCAGAGAAAATGTCTGCGCTTCTGGATCATGTTTAGATATGGCTTCTTTTTTGACCTATAGAGTTTTAGCCGGCAACGGCGAATGGCACGGTGGATTGTGTTCACCGACAATGTTTTCTGGAAGTATTCCTGAGCCCATGTTGTGATTTCATTACAGTAGCATTCCTGTATGTGTTGCAGTGCCGTCTAAGGGCCCGAAGATCACGGGCATCCAGTATGGTTTTCCGGCCTTGACCCTTACGCAGAGAGATTGTTCCAGATTCTCTGAATCTTTGGATGATATTATGCACTGTAGATGATGATAACTTCAAACTCTTAGCAATTTTTCTCTGAGAAACTCCTTTCTGATATTGCTCCACTATTTTTCGCTGCAGCATTGGGGGAATTGGTGATCCTCTGCCCATCTTGACTTCTGAGAGACACTGCCACTCTGAGAGGCTCTTTTTATACCCAATCATGTTGCCAATTGACCTAATGAGTTGCAAATTGGTCCTCCAGCTGTTCAAAGTACATTTTACTTTTCCGGCCTCTTATTTCTACCTGTCCCAACTGTTTTGGAATGTGTAGCTCTCATGAAATCCAACATGTGCCAATATTTGGCATGACATTTCAAAATGTCTCACTTTCAACATATGATATGTTATCTATATTCTATTGTGAATAAAATATAAGTTTATGAGATTTGTAAATTATTGCATTCCTTTTTTATTCACAATTTGTACAGTGTCCCAACCTTTTTGGAATCGGGTTTGTACTAAAAATTCTTCTTTAGTACTTCTTAAGATAATCTTAAGAAGATCTAAGTGTACTCAACTGTGCTATTTTGAGACACCATGAAATATGAACTAAGATTATCTTAAGAAGTACTAAAGAAGAATTTTTAGTATATTAAGTACAAAATTTGTGCACAAAAATAGAGCACTTAAGTACATTATAGAGATGTACTTTTTTCCACCTGGGAACCCATGAAAATGACTAAAACATCTTCCTGTATTTAGATGCTCATCTGATGAGTGGCAGACACATAAACTGGTGTCTTGAGAAGGAAAGATCTTGTTCATGAGACTGTATGAAGACTGTAGACCTGATGAAAACAAATATTAAACCAGTGAAACACAAACAAAAGGCATTTCAGCTCCAGTTTTCAATTAGATGGAACAAAAGTGATTTTACAAAGAAGTAGTTTTTCCATCAAGAAGTGTATGTGTCTCTGTTTATATTGTTTTGCAGTTGTTGGGGCCAGAGATAGAAGGGGACAGTGAAGAGACACGATGTGGTGAACAAGTTCAACTGTGTGTAGGTGGGTGACTTACACAGGCTGTTATTGTGTGTTTGTCACAGTGAGATATTATCTTAACCTATGCAGATCATGCACAAAAAGAAAGAAAAAGAAAATTGGTGAAAATATACTGCAAGACTATCTTTTCACTCAGAATTCCAGAACAGATCCTCTACTGCATGTACTGAATAATAACCTGTGTTGTTGTAAACACATATACTTACACAATCCTGGACTGTTTCACTGAGACCAGAGTTCATCTTCTGCCTCAGTTTCCTGTTAAATGATGAATCATTTTCACATCACAGATGCAGCTCAGTTTATTATGCTGTATGCACATTTAGTCAACAACAGAAACATTTTATTTATGCAGTTTCACGTAAGCGACGCAGAACACTCTAAAAAATGCTGGTTTATTTCAGCTCATGTTTGGGTCAAATATGGACAAACCCAACCATTTACGTTAAAATTTTTAAATTACATTTTTTACATTACATTACAACTATTTACACATGTGATAATCAGTGTTGGCAGTCTAGAAATTATACTGGTTTGATCCAAAGCATTATCATAGTGGTTGCTTCATTATATAAAAAAAGGCAAATTTTGTTAGCAGGTCCTCAACCAAGCAAAAGCTCAACACTGCACCACAACGGTAATCTCCAAAAAACACTAACGTAACAAAAACTTTTACATAATAGAACATTAAACAGTAAAACGTATCTCCATATTCTCATCTTTCTAAAAAAATGCATAAAATAACACTTTTTCAACATTTACTCTCCCAATGCAGCCTGGTCCAAAGCATGATGGGAAATGACAGTCTTGTTTGATTGGGTTCCCATTCAGTCGGTCACGTCCGACGTACGTCAGACAGACCGACGAATAGGAATCTCGCTAGAGAGGCCAATCTACTTTGAGTGTAACTACAACGAGCCAATGCACATTGGCATGCAATCATATGCATCAGCTGCTCACCTCGCAGCGCGGGTATATAATGAGCAGCAGGTGCGTTGCATCTTCAGCTTTTCGCTTCGGAGCCAAACGGTGTTTGTTCCTGTTCTCTGCAAGCGAGTGTCTGCTAAAAGACGAGTCAAGCTTTTTGGTTGAACTTATCTTTTTTCCGGGTGCGGGCGAACAGCACAGCAGCGGGGTTGAAGTCCTCTCTTTATTTTCTGTTTTTTGTTTTGTTTGCTATTATTGAGCAAATAGCTGTTTTACAGCGTCAGAATGCTGTTCTCACGGCCGGTACGGTGCACTTTGAGCGTTGAAAAGCCGTTTTTACGGCTGGTAAGAGTGAGCGCCTTCAAAGAGAGAGAGAGAGAGAGAGCACACGACAGGCTGCACACAATCCCTGTCTGTGTTGCGGCGGCCGTTCCCCTGCGTGCTTCAGCACTTTAAAAGAGTAAAGTCCCTAAAAGAGCTTACACAAGTAGAGTTTGCATCTTTTTAAAGATGACATCCTACTTGTGTGTTTCTGGATGCGGTTGTTTCCTGTCCTCATTGACGGCCACGATCATTGTTTCACATGTCTGGGCGCGTGCTGAAACGATGCTCGTGGGTGGTTCATGTTTTAATATGAGAACATGATCACGTCGACATGCGTGATCATGTTCTGACTCTTCTTTCTCCGGGAAGCTTGAGTCCCCTCTGTTGTTGGCCAGCTGCCGCTTGGTGTGTGCTTATGCTGACTCAGATTCGGAGTTTACAGCCATGCTTTCCTGGGTATTCCAGATGTGCATGGAAAACTTGGCAGCATGGAAGTATATTGGTGCCATAAATATGGAACGCCAAAAGTGCCAAAATCTAAATAAAAGTTTTTCCTCTTTCACTACCCTCTCTTTGATGGAGTGGCTGTACACAGACCACACCCACCCTGCATGTGAGGCCAAGGCACTCTTTTTGCATGAGGGTAGTTCTGTGCTGGGGTTGAGCTGCGCTTGTTGACTAACCGTGATCAAAGTCACGGCGCAGGCCCTCAGCCAGACGATGTCCACCTCAGTGGTCCAGAAGCTCCCCCTGGCTTACCTTGTGAGGTGTGAGAGGTTGTCAAGCTAAATGCTTTCTCAATGCTCCCATCTCATGAGGTGGCCTTTTCGGTGACACTGTCGAGGACTGAGCCCAACGGTTCTCCTCAGTTAGTAGCGGACCGGGGAGCTTCCCATGACAAACCATTGAGTTCCTCTTGGGTCGCCCCTCATTCTGCTCGTCGCCAAGGGTGTCGTCCCCTGCAAAAAACTCCGGCCCAGCATGCTCTGCTGTGTCCGTGGCAGGGAGATGACGCCTCCCGTCTCTGCAGCCATTTAAGTGGTTGGTGAGAATCACCCCTGAGACGGGCGACCCAGAGATGGGCGGGGCTGCTCTTTCCACCCCTGGAGGAGGGCCGGGTGGTAAATCCTTTTATTGGGTTTGTTTCTGTTCCGCCGCTGGCCCAACAGCCAGCGGTAACCACATTTTCAAAAAAAAANAAAAAAAAAAAAAAAAAGAGCAGTTCCTCCATCTCCAGGTTTGAAGAGGGCTGGGAGAGCAGTGGGAGGAGAAAAACCTCATCACTCTCATCCCCCTCTTCTGTCGCCAGCGGACAGCAGCGAGCAGCGGGTAGCCAAAGCCTTGACTGCACCCTCTGTCCATCCGTGGAACCAGGTAAGTGTTGCCCAGCACACTGTGACGCTGCTTCGGGCCGCCTCGCAAAGAGAGCCCTCCGAGCCGCGTCCCTGTGTTCCACCTCGCTGCCCCACTGCGGGTACGCCGGTGGTCCCTTTGGTCCCGCTTGTACGGTCTCTGCGAGCCTGGTTAGCGCTCCCCAGTCCGTCTCGCTGGCTCATTTGGACCATCAGGCTCGGTTATGCGATTCAGTTCGCCCGGCGTCCCCCCCAAGTTCAGGGGCGTCCTCTTCACTACAGTGAAAGATGTCATTGCCCCTGTCTTGCGTGCGGAGATCCCAGTCCTACTGGCGATAGAGTCTGATGCGATAGAGCCGGTCCCTCCAGCCGATATCAGAATCAGAATCAGAATCAGAAAGAGCTTTATTGCCAGGTATGTTGTTTACACATACTAGGAATTTGTTTTAGTGACAGAAGCTCCACAGTGCAACAGAGTGACAGCGACAAGACAAGACACATAATAAAAGGAATAAAATAATAATATACGAATTTACAAGATAGACAGGTTGAACTTCCTCAGCTGGCGAAGGAAGTACAACCTCTGCTGGGCCTTTTTCACAGTGGAGTCAATGTGAATGTCCCACTTCAGGTCCTGTGAGATGGTGGTGCCCAGGAACCTGAATG
>RJVU01037445.1:572864-610061 GCA_003731715.1 Anabarilius grahami | reverse complement strand
AGTACTTACAATATCTCAAATGTTTCCAACTATTTGTAAATCGTGAGAAAATTGCAATTTTATCCAAGGCTCCGGGACGTGCGAGGAGTCGCCTGTCAATTGCGTCATACCCGCGTTACCCTCGGTTTCCGGTTTGATTTTGTAGAAACCATGGAAACACCAAAGACGCTTTAATATATTACATGTTTTAATAGACAAGGGAACAACTGTTTTGATGTATTTATAGACAGAAAATGAATTATTGTTATATAGCTCAACACGTTTAGTCTTATTGTTAAAATATAATTTTCTTGATTTTTTGCGAGTACCATGCTTTACCATGCCTCAGAGAAAAACACTATTTTGTGAAGTAGCTAACATAGCATAATCAGATGCAGCTTTATTTTTAGTAACAGTAATACATAATTTTCTCCATCATACAATATGTTTTAAAATTAATTGAATGCCATTTATCAACACAAGCCATCCAGCATTTATTATGATAATGTAAAATCGATCTCTCTTACTGCAGTGTGTAACAGTATCTCACAGCAGCCGCCGAGCGAACGCACAGAGTAACGTTATAACATCATTTTCAACACTCTCAAATGTATCTAATATGATAAACAGAGCTGCGTTACCTCATACTCATGACCGGAAAAGCAGAAGCGTCGCCGGTGACTGTGGCATAATAGCCGGCGGCTTGTGAGGCGTGTTGCGCAATCGCTCCAGCTCCTCGTTCAGCTCCACAACACTCGTCCTGCTCTGCTTCACACTACAGTAACGTTAATAATCACATCCATGAACATGATTTCTTCCCGAGTCCTATCCCTATTCTTTTGCACCCTCCGTTGAGGTGGAGACCACATGTCCCAAGATTCCGCGCTCAAACTTGGCGTCATCAAGCTACGCCTTTGTTTTGAATAGGACTCTAGCGGATAATTAACTAATATATTTATTTGTCTTTAGTCATTAGTTAAATGTACATGTGCTACTAAAAGTACTAGTGCGCCCTCGGCTGGCATTTGGTTAAAAATGAGATATCTGTGACAAAACATTGCATATTGTGTTTTTTTCATTTCACAACTTGACTAGTTTAATAGTTCCATATCAGCACTGTGTTAAACTGCATCCTGATTCACATTCTTTCACATTTTAGATGTTTTTTGTCTCCAACTATATGGTGCATTTTGCAGTTGTAAATAAAACTGTAACACATTATTGCTCTCTGTTTTATTTTAATTTATCTTTATGTATTTTAAAATACCCCCCCTAGAGTAACCTTTAGCTTTGACATTTACAGTAGGCTAAATGTGCAAATTACAGTGATTGATCATTTTAGCCACTTATAATTCAATTTGAACATTTTAATTGTTGTGTTAAGCTTGTAGAATAGGACTGAAATGTTGTGAAAGTTCTGCAGTGATGCTCATTTCAACATCTCACCATGTTTCTGATGACGAATGTTTACGTGCATTAATTCATGCATGTCAACAGCATAAAGAATTCTCATTTTGATTTAAAGGGGACATGACATGGATTTTGAATGGCGTGAATTATTTTAATATGTTTCTTGAGGTTCATTTATGATGTTTAAGTTTTTTGCACAAAAAAACAAAACAATACACCGATCAGGCATAACATTATGAGCACTGACAGGTGAAGTGAATAACACTGATTATCTCTTCATCACGGCACCTGTTAGTGGGTGGATATATTTGGCAGCAAGTGAAAATTTTTTGTCCTCAAAGTTGATGTTTTAGAAGCAGGAAAAATGGGCAAGCATAAGGATTTGAGCGAGTTTGACAAGGACCAAATTGTGATGGCTAGACGACTGGGTCAGAGCATCTCCAAAACTGCAGCTCTTGTGGGGTGTTCCCGGTCTGCAGTGGTCAGTATCTATCAAAAGTGGCGACATGAGTATCAGAACTGGACCACGGAGCAATGGAAGAAGGTGGCCTGGTCTGATGAATCACGTTTTCTTTTACATCACGTGGATGGCCGGGTGCGTCTGCGTCTCTTACCTGGGGAACACATGGCACCAGGATGCACTATGGGAAGAAGGCCAGCCGGCGGAGGCAGGGTCACAATAATTGGGCTGCACAGACCCTCCAAATGATGAAAATTACGTCACACGGAAACTATGTGGACCTTCGCGGAACAAGGACGGCCGAAGTATACTTTGGGCTTTAAGGCTGATTTATACTTCTGTGTTGAACCTGTGTCGTAGCTACTTCGTAGGCTGTGTGTAGCATGCGTAGCTTACAGAGCAGCCTGACCTGCACCTCTGCAAAAATGTAACAACACATCAATTCAAGCGCTGTGATTGGTCTGCTAGAACCCCTCCCTCAGGTCAAAAAGAAAAATCGGGCACCAGACGAGTATAAATAAAAGAAGTGAAAACAGATGTGTAGCATACGCCGTAGGTCCGACGCAGAAGTATAAATCAGCCGTAAGGCTTGTCAGTAAACGGCCACTGTTTTGATTGGCTAATGTCATTGCACAGGGAACAGTATTAACACTCAGTCGCTATTGCGCATGAGTAAGTGTTTTGAAAACAGTATGTAAAACCATCATTTACAGACAAAGCATTATGAAATGAGGTTTGTGCAGCTTCTGTCAGATCAAATGCAGTCGGCTGCTTCATCTGTCAACAAGTTTATTTGTGAACTCTCCATTACACTGTGCCGCATTTATAAAACAAAATGCTCTGAACAAACATATAATCCTCTGACGCGATCCGGGACACCATTAAAATAAACCATCCACTTGTTTCTGATGCTGGGATCCTTCTGAAGTCAGAAATGAGAAGATGAGCTGTTAAAACTGGATGTGTAAAAGCAAACATTACTTTATGCTTACATTTACTTTGTCCTGTTGTCGGCAGACTCAAGCTTGTGGAGTTTGTCAGAAACTGAACTCACATCTGTATACTGTATCAGTGTAGACAGCATCAGTGATTATAATGGTTTATATTTGATTTTGACTCATCAATCATGTCCAGTGTAGATGAATCTCAGCTGTTAAGCAACTGAACGCCAGTGGGCGGGGCCTATGGTGCAATGGTGCATAACTATTTGTCAGTATCTCTCTCTGGAGGCAGACATACAGAAGTGGACAAAATTGTTGGTACCCTTGATGAATGTGATCAAAGATGACTGTAAAAATAAATCTGCATTGTTTATCCTTTTGATCTTTAATTAATAATGGCTTTCCTGTAGCTCAGTGGTTAGAGCATGGCACTAGCAATGCCAAGGTCATGGGTTCGATCCCAGGGATTGCATATACTCAGATACAAATGTATAGTATAATGCAATGCAAGTCGCTTTGGATAAAAGCGTCTGCCAAATGCCTAAATGTAAATGTAATAAAATGAGCAAAAATCTAATGTTTCATTAAAGGAAAAGAATTGAAAGTGGGGGGAAAATCACATTATAAAATAAATGTTTTTCTCCAAAACACTTTGGCCACAATTATTGGCATTTCTCATGGCCCCTTTAATACTAATTGTAAATCCCATTGTTTGGTGAGTTTCCAGCTTTCCACGTTGATTACAAAGGACGCCACGCCACCTACTGGCTTAAATACTACATCATACATTCATGAGAGTACAGGGGTTCAATATTAATATTATAAAGCGACGAGAATATTTTTGGTTTGCCAAAAAAAACAAAATAACGCATTATATAGTGATGGTCGATTTCAAAACACTGCTTCATGAAGCTTCAGAGCGTTATGAATCTTCTGTGTCGAATCATGATTCGGATCGCGTGTCAAACTGCTGAAATCACGTGACTTTGGAGCTCCAAACAGCTGATTCGACACGCTGATTCATAACGCTCCGAAGCTTCCTGAAGCAGTGTTTTGAAATCGGCCATCACTATATTAGTCATTATTTTGTTTTTTTTGGCGCACCAAAAATATTCTCGTCACTTTATAATATTAATATTGAACCACTGTACTCACATGAACTGATTTAAATATGTTTTTAGTACATTAATGGATCTTGAGAGAGGAAATGTCATTGCTGGCTATGCAGGCCTCACTGAGCCATCGGATTTCAACAAAAATATCTTAATTTGTGTTCTGAAGATGAACGAAGGTCTTACGGGTGTGGAACGACATGAGGGGGAGTAATTAATGACAGAATTGTCAGTTTTGGGTGAACTAACCCTTTAAGCCTACCAAACACATTGTCCTGAAACATTACATTGAACACAACAACTATAAAATAAAGAAAAAATATACAATATATTAAACATAAAGTATGCTCAAATACACACAAGTGTATAAAATTATGGCCTATAACACTATGTCTGGTTGAAGTCATGCTAAAATAACCAAAACTGAAACTGTATGCCACCACAGATGCATACAAGTTATCAAACAGAACCATTTTAAAATACCACGAACGTAAAACAGAAGTAGCAAATAAATAAATAATCAATCAATCTTGATGGCTGTTGGGGCTCATTTACTCGGAACCGAGGAGCGCGCGCTTTAGTACGAAACAGGAAGCTCATGAATATTCATTCAAGCCCCGCCCAGTGTCACAGAATATCCCAATCCCAGACAGGCGCAGTAATTTAGCACTTCCATCTGATTGACAGGCTGATGAACATGGCTTCATCTGCAGAGGAGTGCAGGTTTATGGACGATTTAAGAAAGAAACGAGTTAAAATAAGTTTGTCAGAGACTCAAATCACTGGCGTTATCCAGCGGATCCACCCGAAGAAGACTGTGATTTTAGAGGACGGTAAACGAACATCTGTTTAATAAGAGCACAGTTTATATAGTTATTATAGTTTAAGTTTGTTTTCTTCCCCTCTGTAAGTGTCTGAGGTGAAAAGTGGACGGAAATTTCCAGGCGTCAAGCTGATTTTCGGACACGAAATAGTGAAAGGTAAACTCCATAATCCATGATGTTATAATCCCACAGGATCTCGTTATTAAAGCAGGAAAAACTCATTAAATCAGTGAAGTTTTCATTGATCCAGACGAGCTAAGAAATCTTTTATCTTGTTTTCTGACAGTGGATTTCATCAGTTCTGCGAATGGAGACCCGTGAGTGTCTTTATACTAATTTAATGTGTTTTATCGAGTCATTTTGTCGAATTAAATCAGTTCAGGTCATTTATTTGCTGTAATTTCAGTGTTAATGAAGAGTTCAGCTCTTTCAGGAGGAAGATCATCTTGGGTAAATGTCTTCATCTTCAGTTTCACACACACTTTATTTTCTTACCATATTATTTTAATGTTGTCATAATTATAAACACACTGGTTTATAGGCCAGTTAGTTTTACTGTTTACTTTATTTTATTATTCATCTAATTGTGTACCTTGACGAATAAGTTTTTTTTTTTTAATTTAAAAAAAAAATGGAGATATAAATAATTTTGAAGGTATTTTTTAAGTGTTAACACTGAGATTATGTGGTTTTTACAATCAATTAACACTGCTTTTGTTATTTTTTTTCAAGATGGACAAAATGTGTCACCAAAAAAGTCATTCAGTTTAACCAAAATTTTGGTTTTAACCGAATGACGATATTTTCAAACAATGCTAACAGACTGATATCTAGAAAAAGAACAATCAAACATTTAATATTTAGTACAAGTTTTTAAAATATTACATTTTCCATGTTTTATAGCGGTTGCACCGAATGACCTGATGTTTCGGGATATGCGTATGAACAAGTGAAAACATGAATTTTTCAAATAGTTAAGAGAGAGTTAGTTAGTTTGCTTCATGACCATGTGGTCCTTTGCAGGTGTCTGAATGATGTCACATCCTGTCACATGATACTGACCGCATGACTTGATCCCTTTATATTGGTTAATCCGAATGACATCAGTGAAATTCATTTTTCCCGACATTCTTTCTCATAACAAAGCAACGACTTCACATAATTTTAATACCATTTTGCACTATGTCTATATACGATGTTATAAAATCATGTCAGAATAAAAAATATATACATTTGTTACGTTTTTAAATATATTTTAATCACAAATGAAAAGGCTGTATTGGCCTTTGGACGGTTAAACCGAATGACCTTTTGATGCTTCAAAATCTTTAAAATATGTTGCAAAATATAACTAAAACCTTTTGGATTCAATAAAAGAGATCTAGTTGTACTACCTTACATACCTTGTCTGTCATATCTTCGTTTTTTTTTATTATTATTATTAAGGCCTTTGGATAAAAAAATGACCCGTCACATCATTGACCCACCTATAGCAGCTAATGAATCAAGTCTCACACATTCACAGAAAATAGCTTACTTTCACATCACAAAATAAGGTGGATATCGTATTTCCCTTTAATTGCTGGATTTTACCCGTTCTTTCCCTCCCAGATGGTGATGAACACGACATCAAATATGTGGTGATCGACGAGCTTCATGAGAAGTTCGGCCCAGCAGTGAGTTTAGGGATCCAGTATCGTGCTTCTCATCTCCAATCTGTTCCACACATGCATGAATAATATATATTTCAGGTCATGCACATCAAAGAACAAAAAGTGATCGGAATCGGTGCGGATGTTTTTGGACAGACTGCTCAAGAGAGGCTTTGCTGGTTGCAGGTCAGTGAAATATTTAAGATCTTTATTTAGAGACGTGTTGGAGTTTGTGTGCGAATAACTGTTTTAATGCAGGTTGCTACTAAGAAAGTCGTGTACCTGTTTGATATCCTCTTGCTTGGCGGACAAGCTATTAAAAACGGGCTGTCCATGATTATGGAGAATCCACACATTCTAAAGGTCAGGTGACTGTTTTGATGTCAGTAAATGTGTGGCTGATGAACGAAGCACTTGCTGAATCTTCTGACTCTTCAGGTGGTTCACGATTGCCGCTGCGTCGCCAGATGCCTGAGAGCCGAGTTTAAAGTCAACCTCACCAACGTCTTTGACACGCAGGTACGTCACGCGTCACACACACACCTGAACCAGATAATCAAGGTCTTGAGGATTACTTGAAGTCCGATTGAGTTCAATACAGATTGTTTCAAAGCAGCATCACAGTGATAAACAGGAAAATAACAGAATCAATGATGCAAACTTCATCAAATATGATTCAGATTCTGCAGTAAAGCATCTCTGAAGATAATAGTCATTATTCAGATCAAGTTTTTGTGTTCTCGTATCTGAACAGGAATGTCATTGCTGTTGTTGTTTCTCTGCTGCAGGTCGCTGATCTCATGCTCTTCTACAGCGAGACCGGCGGTTTCCTCCCGGACCGGGTCAGCAGTCTCCAAGAGGTGCTCCGACTTCACCTTAAACTCCCCACTTCTGACCTCTTGCCTCTCTGGTCCAAAGAACTCCACACCAAGGTCTGAAACCCAAAATCATGTGTAGTATCAGTAAATGTGAATTGACAAAATGGGCTTTTAATGAAATGCCTATGGGGTAGAAAGATGAAAATATGTTTGAAATCGGTGCTTGACTAGAGGTTTCCGAGTCATATCCCTGTTACATTACTACATTTAATCATTTAGCAGAAGCTTTTATCCAAAGCAGCTTACATATGAGAACAATAGAAGCAATCAAACCTACAATAGGACAATAATTTGTAAGTGCTGTGACGAGTCCCAGTTAAGACCTTTGCACACTGTGTCCGAAATTTTTGTATGCGTTTTTTCGTATTCTTGATCCTAAAAATCCGATGCCTATTAATGAATCCGTTTCGAAAAAAAAAGCAAAACAATACAAAATGAATTCTTCAAGCAGTGAGCATGATTTAGCTGTCCTCTCTCTTCTTAAAAAGAGAAAAAGAAAGAGGAAATAATTTTGATGGACAGGATCGTAAAAAAAATCCATCATAATCAATAATTACCCGTCATTTGAATTTTTATATTTTGATAAGTCATTTAATGGCTTCTGATTTCGTCCACATTTTCATTTTTATTCATGAGCTTACAGGATGAGCAAAAGGCCTAGCTATGCATTTATTTATATTATGAAAAGAAAGTTGATCAAAGACTGCGTCACTTTTCAGTTTTCATCTTGAACACTTGTCAAGGATTGTGAGTGAATGTGATCATCCTTTCCTCTTTACTACTGTACAGAACGAAATAAACATGAATGAACATCAGAAAATATGTTGTACTGAAATCTGTATCACGTCAGTTCAATCAGTGTTGCAAACAATGTCACGTAACATTATACCTCAGAAAAGCCATTCGTTGACCATAAACTTATAGACAGCAAGAAAAATAACACAACTTAATTATGTAAGTAAGCATAAGTAACTTTATTATTATAAAATTGACTTAAAGGATTAGTTCACTTTAAAAATTAAAATGTCCTGATAATTTACTCACCCCCATGTCATCCAAGCTGTTCTTGTCTTTCTTTCTTCAGTTGAAAAGAAATGAAGGTTATTGATGAAAACATTCCTGGATTTATCTCCATATAGTGGACTTCAATGGAGCCCAAGCGGTTGAAGGTCATAATTACAGTTTACAGCAATCCCAGACAAGAAATAAGGGTCTTATCTAGAGAAACCATCGCTCATTTTCTATATATATATATATATTTTTTAATTTTATATGTTTTAACCATAAATGCTCATCTTGAACTAGCTCTCTTCTTCTTCTCTATTTGAATTTCAGCAATGTAGACACTGAGAGTCTATTACTGCCCTCCACAGGTCAAAGTTTTAACTAAATTGTCATATACAATATGCTAGTGCAAGTATATAACAATTAGTTCAAACTTTAACCTGTGGAGGGCAGTAATACACTTAGCAGTGTCTACACTGCCGGAATTCTAATAGAGAAGAAGNAAAATGAGCGATGGTTTCTCTAGATAAGACCCTTATTCCTCATCTGGGATCATGTAGAACGTTTTGAAGCTGCAGTAAAACTGTAATTTTGACCTTTAACCGTTTTGGCTCCATTGAAGTCCACTATATGGAGAAAAATCCAGGAATGTTTTCATCAAAAACCTTAATTTTTCTTTTCGACTGAAGAAAGAAAGACACGAACATCTTGGATGACATGGGGGTGAGTAAATTATCAGGAAATTTTTATTTGAAAGTGAACTAATCCTTTAAACTGGGTGCTCGTCTGTGTGTAATCAAGCACATAGTTTTAATTTTATTCTGGAGACTGAACTCGCGCTCTGCTGCCACACTGGAGCGCACTCACCACCTACTGGACAGGGGTGGGAATTACAGTTACAAGCTACATAATCTGTCAAAATGACGGACAAGCTGCAGATTTTTTTCCGTCACTGCTAAAAAAAAATTCCATCATTGACGGAAACTTTTCGGTTAACGCGACCTCTGATATTATATATAATAAATATATATATCACGCTACCGCCGGTGACACTCCACGACCGCGGTGGCGCAGTTGTCATGCCTACCATCACAGCCCTAGAATAAATGTTCAAATGTTGAAAAATATATTCATCATTCATGAATATATGACTTGACCACCAGAAGAACAGATGCAGGTAATCGCTCGCACTCAGTCAATCTCTCTCTCTTTCTCTCACTCAGTGTCTGTTTAAGCTTGTTTAGTGCAAATCTACAGAGCCTCTTTCAAATCACAATTGTACAGTCTTAAGTAAAACAACCAGTTGGTGGAAAATAATACATTCTTCGCTCTTGTTATCATTATTAACTTATTTAACATTCAATGCACATGCATGAAGTTTAAAACAAACCTTATGAAAAAAGATAACAACATGAATATCGCGGTTGCTTGCGTTCCTTTGCGGTTAGCTTGTCAGTATCACGGTATTACGTTATTGCGGTTATCACGACAGCCCTAGGGTTCACACCTATATACACACGGGCTGGTGGCCAATCTTCACTGATTTTACATCCCATCAGTGAGAGCAGAGTGTGAATGTTGAATTAGCAGAACAAAAGCACAACTGCACATAAAATATTGCAATCCACACAGCATAATGGGAGTAGGGCTGCCCCCTAATAGTCGAATAACCGTTAGTCGACTTGAAGAGGCTTGGTCGACCAAGATTTTATTAGTGGGTTAGTCGCAGAAGAAAAAAAACAAAAAAAAAATTCCACAGGAAGTGCCAAGGTCACGCAGTCCTTGAGGGCGAGATCGTTAGCGGCAGGAAATCCAAACATTCGCCTATGATTCATCGACCTCAAATATGGCTTATCACTTGAAACATGTAAGTAGTAGCGACTTTACAAGTCTGTTCGCTCTGTTAGCCTAGTCCTAGATAAATGTGCGTTATTTTTTGGCGCATATCCAAATAATATGCAGTAAACACGCTCTACACACACAGCTTGCGATCACTGCATTTAAATTAAGAGTAATGCAAAATGTAACGGGTCTACTTTTATTTCTGTAAACTCACAATAACAGCAAAACCTTGTGCTTTTATAAAACAATGAAAGCAATCAGGATGCGATTTCTGCTCTCGGTCTCAGTGAACTTGAGCACCTAACAAACATGAACCGAGCCAAATCAAAAGGAAAATAAATATTCTCAGATTATGCAATCCATATGAAACTTGCATATATGCGCGTCCACTGCTGTGGAGATGACGAGTCAGCATCGTTGACTTAATCTCTGCAGCCGAAAACAGAGAAAACATTATCAGTAAATTATTGAAATGTTTAGAAAGTTTCCTTGCCGTTTTTTCACGACACATAATCGTTATGTTTGCCAGTGCGCTGAGGCAAGCTTTATGCGAGTTTGAGCGCTGATTAGGCTAATTACATAGAAGATTAAAGGCTCGTTACTATGATTTATGGCTTATTAATATAAATGTGCGATTAGTCGACTAATGGCTTAAATGAATGACTACTGGTCGACTAGAAAAATCTTTAGTCGAGGGCAGCCCTAAATGGGAGACATATCAGAGGACAAATTGTCTCGCTGGTTCATGTGACCAGGACAGCAAGTCTTTGTGGTGTGTTGAGAGCTATGGTATCGGGGTAATGTAGGAATAACCACATCCAACAGGGGGTATGGGATGTCCAGGTACTAACCCTGATTGTATCCAAAAAACATAAAATCACAGCTGCCCAAATCACTGCAGAATTAAATGCACACGTCGACTCTCCTGTTTCCACCAAACTGTTAGTCGAGAGCTCCAGAGTCAGTATTCATAGGCAGGCTGCTACAGCCAAACCTTTGGTCACTCGTGCCAAAGCCAACTGTTGGTTTCAGTGGTGACAACAATGCAAATCTTGGGCTGTGGACAATGTGAAACATGTATTGTTCTCTGATGAGTCCACCTTCACTGTCTTAAGATGTGGAGAAGCCCAAAGAGGCTCAACACCCAGACTGTTGCTGTGAAGCATGGGGTGGATCTGTGATGGTTTGGGCTGCAATAGCATAAGCCCACTACTTGTGCTTGATAAACACATAACTGCCAGGGACTGCCGAACCATTCTGGAGGACCATGTGCACCCAATGGTTCAAACATTGTACACTGAATATGGTGTCGTGTGTCAGAATGATAATGCACCAATATACACGGCAAGACTGGTGACGGAGTGATCTGATGTGAAAGTGAAGCTGAACATCTCCCATGGCCTACACAGTCACCAGATCTGAATATTATCAAGCCTTTTGGGGGTATTTTGGAAGAGCAAGTCAGAACTTTTTCCTTCACCAGCCTGACGTAGTGACCTGGCCGCTGTTCTGACTTGTGTCTGTCATTCTTAAGAAGAACTGATGCTGGTCTAAAACCAGGTGTTTTTGTTTCATTGTCCAATCTCTGTATATTTCAATTAGAGATTGACTGATAATCAGTTTCACAGATAATTTTCCTAATATTTAAGCATTTTCCCATAATTGGGTATTGTTTGTTATTTTGGATTCACCAATAAATGCCTCCATCTTGTGGGTGTTTCGAGAATTGTGCTCAAGACTGCCTTTAAAGCATTTTGCTTGAGAGGAGACTAGTCAACAACTGTGCTCAAAGGTCAAATAACTTGCCTCCCTTAATTAATAATCTCTATTTAACGTAACAGCCATTAATGCACATATGAGATGTTACATTAATGCTTGATTTATGTTGTTTAATTTATTATTACATGCTATAAATTATTTTTACATGCAATATTTTGTTACCTATGGTTTACCTGATCAAATATTTTATTTAAAAAAGACACTTTAGTGACCGTGCACTCTATGGCTTGTATATAATATAATATTGCACTCTTTCAGACTGTATTAATTGATGCAGAAGTGTGTTTTGTATGTAAGGAGGGAGTGAAATTGCAGAAATTACAGTATTTAAAAAGTTTTAAAACACTTTGTTCTGTTCAGTGCTGTTGCTTTAATTGACAAAAACAGAAATAAAACTAACAAATATTGGTTCTGTATATCAGTTATCGGATGCATAAACATGCAAATAATTATCAGTATCGGTTATAAAAATCTATCGGTCGATCTCTAATTTCAATCATGACAACTATTTAAATAGTTTTGGCATGTTAGCAATGTTAATGTATTTTGGTCATGGTGAACTAGATCTGTTACGCTGCTGCTGTTATTGATTATTTCTCCTGTGGTGCAGAACAAGTAAATCCCGTAGCAAACAATGAACAAGACTATTTAAATGTTGATCAAGCAATCTCATTGGCTGCAAGATCAGCAGAGGCCAATCAGCTATAAAAAAAAATATATTTTTTTAGTTTTGTTTTTGTCAATTATAGCAACAGCACTGAACTGAACAAACTGTTTTAACACTTTTTAAATACTGTGATTACTGCAATTTCACTCCCTCCTTGGGCCATGCAGTAATTATGTGATTGAAAACCCTTGCAAAGAACCTATTAACCTGCTTGTGTATATGCAAAAAGTTTCCGAAAAGAAATTGGCAAGAAAATGAATTGAAGTTTTTATGAAATTATATATTAAATATAAAACTCAAACTGCCAGTAGGTGGCAGCACATCTCTGTCTTAATGAGTGAGTCATTCAGTCATTAATTCAACTGATTCATTCAAACGGCTGATTCATTTAGGTACAAAGCAAGAGTCGACTGTCTTTATGAATGGGTCACTGAATCAATGGCTCACCCGATTCATTCAAAAGCCACAGATTCATTCAGTAATGAAACACTGCTGTGTTGCTCAGGGACGCTCAACAGTTCTGCTGTGGCTTTGTATGAAACCATTTTCGTTTAGTGAAATTAAGCAAAAACTGTCAATATATTTACAGTATTGTCTAAAATGATATTCACAATATTAACTTATTGTTTATTGAACTGTATAAAAATGATCACATTTGCAAACGTGCTGATATTTGGGAAAAAACAGAACTCTTGTTCTTGTGATATTGCTTCACTATATCATATGATATGAGTATATTGGACAACAACTAAATCTGTCCATTCTTACTGCAGTAAGTTGCATCTTGTAGTGAGAGCGTACACTTCTCAAGGCTTTTGTTTGTTTTTTCAAAGTGACTGACCTAAATTGATGATGTCAGCTTGCGCATCATTAAAACAATTATCGTCAACAATACAGCCGTAATATTTAAACATGCACACACCCATTGATTTTCTACTTTTTGCATATCTTGATTGACAGATGTCTCGTCCAATTGGCTATAAGTATTCCATTTGCAAAATATACCTACCTTTCCTTTAATATGACTTGTGTTTTCTGACTTTTAATTGTGCTGATAATTTATTTTATTTATTTTTTTCTTCAGTATTGTGATTTTTGAGCCTCTCTGCCACCGTACTATTGCTTGTGATTTGTTAGTCTTATTACAGATGTTTGTGGTGATGGTGTACATCATGTCAGAAGGGAAGCCCACTGTCGGCAGATGGATCTGAACACAAAACTGTCCTCTTGCAGGAGTGTCCTGAGGTCTGGTACATCCGTCCGTGTCCTCCTGCGCTGATGAGTTTGATGGCCGCTTCCGTCCGGCACCTTCTCCCGCTGCGCCTGCTGCTTCTGGATGCCCTCATGTCCGATTACACTGTTCTGGTGGATGCATACATGAGCAGCTACCAGAACCAGTCTCTTCACTTCGACCAGGTCAGAACATGCACATATGTCTTAAATATGGAGGCAGAATCCTTTCATTATAAACCTATTTACTAAATATGATTCATAAATGTGTAACCTAATGAAATACTGATGAAAAAATGGTTCAGAAAATGCAAAACACCTTTCATAAATGCACAAGGTGTTATTCATACTTCATTATTCAGTGATAATTTTGACCTATATCACTTTCCAGTCATAGTCTAAATTAAAATGGTCATCATTGACTCTTCCTCATGTCGTTTTAAACTCATATGACTTTATTTCTTCTGTGGAGCACAAAAGAAAATAGTCAGAAGATATAAAATAAATCAATAAGGACCATGGACCATGTGACCAAAATTTTTAAAAAGCAAACATTGTATAATGCTTCTGTTGGTGTTTTTAGGTCTGTGTTTTATGAGTGACAAAGTGTGTTTGTTGGGTGAAACCTGCTAGTGTGGTTTAGGGTCGCGCGTTACAGAAGAATGAGTTGATTTGAGACATGAAGTATTTTGGTAAATGAACTGCTGTGCCAATCTGAAAGTTGATTCGGAAAAAGTGACCCAAGTATTGAGAAATGTGTCCTAGTGATTATAAAAATAAAATAAAATAAAAAAAACCCTGTAACTAAACATTCAGAAGTATATATGGTTTTTGCTGTGTTCTCTGAGCAGGATGAGTCGACACTCCCTAAGGAAGCAGAAGAGCTGCTGTCGGTGAGGCGGGAGCGTCGGGAATGGGCCGCGCGTCACTATTCTCTGACTGACGGAGGCCTTGTGGATCGCTCCAGCTTTAAACCCTCTCCTCACGTCAAAACACACACCGACTCCATCTGACATGCGTTGACATGTCTTCCATAAATCAGTAAAGTTCTGTTAAACTGATGAACCTGTTAGAACTCATCATACATCTGTCTGTTCAGTTTGATAAAATTGAGCACATTTGTAATTTTATTTCAGAAATAATTTATTTTTGTGCAGTATGTTGGAATTCATTTTTTTTTTTTTTTACACTTCTGCAATATGTGAAGACTGTCTTCATTAAATATAAAGCTCTTATATCACAGTTTGTTTGTAGTTTTTTCCTCAGTTTTCGTTCATTAGAACTGTTTTCTACACTAAACCTGATTGTGGAAGTGACTCAAATGTCAGTCCTGGAGACTGAAAACTTGGTGCGACGAAACTGTTTCTGCTTCACGACTCAGACAGAACAAGCAGCCAATAACAGCTACTACAACTAAGATATGTTTTAACTGACAGGGAACTAAGAGTCAAACTGTTTGGTCATTTGAACAGAATCAATATTTATTTCTCAGTATTTAAAAAAAAAAAAGATCTTCTGTTGACTTGCCAGACCAGGGGCCAAACTTTTATTAAGGAAAAGAGCGAAGACTTAAGCTAAGAGTTAAGGTGGGGTTGACCTTGTTGCTATGGATTATATGCATCCCTATGTACACAGTGATTGGCTGATGGGGGAAGGGGTCATGAACTGCGCTGTTTTATTGTTTTATAATGTTTCCTGGGGTGCACTTATAATGTTAGTATGCTTTTTACATCCAAAATTGCCATAATTTGTAAATAAAAGGCATTTTTCCTACCTGAATTTTAGTCCTCTGGTTTAAATGCTGTCTTAAGGGGCGTGTCTGCTGTGAGACTTCAGTATAAACGCCCACTGCTGTGATTGGCTAACTAATCGTGAAAAGTGTTGCATTACATTTAGATCTGTGGCATTATATTTATATTGTGGCATGAAAGGTTGCAGAGATGAACACTGTGTAGCCGATCACAGACATGTTGAGCGCATGAAGCAGTGATCTCGTCATTGCAACTCAATTTCTGTACACTAACAAATGCTTTCATCTTCACTAAAAGTGCAAACACGATATAACAGAGACTTGCTTAATAAAACGGGACATTTTCGCGGCAGTCACTGATAAACTCGCGCTGTTTGACAGCTTCAGCGCGTGCTGCTCCAACGATTGCAAAGGGAACTTTCTTTGATCACTTTCTTTATAGAATTTAATCACGGTTAAATAACAGATTATTTTCATCCTACTTAAGAGAAAAAACGCACGTTGACGTTTAGTCACGGGTTTGATTTACTGACACACAGACAAAGAACATCTGACTGTACATGAATCATTAATATCAGATCAGGCATTAGAATTAACAGTTACTTGCATGTTGTTGCGTTACTGTCGAGTCCAGGCACTGCACAATAATTTGTAATCCTCAACGGCATGTTTATTGCTTGGTAGCTCGATCTGGTTTAGCACCACTTAGGCCTGTTACTTAGGCTACCTATTCTATTGCATGTCATGTGCGAATCGGTGGGCGGGGCTAAACAGGCAGGGATGAAGTAGGCGTTGTTGATCTTCTTCTGTGGAGGCGGTGTTTGCTGCCCTTTGACGTCATAGATCCCCACTTTGAAAATCCTGTTGTTTGCTGGTCAGGATTTTCACCAGGATCAGGCCAAATACGCTTATTATATATTTTTTACTCTATTCGATCATTTGTAAGTGTGAACTAGTGAAAACAACTGCCACCGGTAATCAGACATTATTTATTTACTTATTAAAAAATGTTCTCCTAGGTATCTTACCAGTAAAAATGTATGGATTTCAATTTCCAACCATCTACAACCGTGATTCCGCTGTACCAGATGAACTGCTGATTCAAAGGCAGATCACTGAGAACATGCAGCCGGACACTGCTATTTCATAACACTGTGTCAACACCGGACAAAGCCAATAAAACCATTATGATCAGTGATAGTGATGCTACACCGGATGCGAGATGACGCTACATGACAACAAAATGCTACTTATGTTATGAAGGACAAATGGACTTGCAATGGTCAGTCACATGACTCAATAATGATCGCGTCCAGTTTAAACACAGTGTAACAGCGGTCAGTAGTTCAGATTCTGGTGTGCTGATATTTGAGTGCAGCCCAACTACCCCATCCTTCACATTCTCTGACATTACACTCACTTCATGTGCAACTGTCAAAACCCATTAATGACTTATCTCTTAACAATTAGCTAATAGTCCTGTGCCTCATGAGTAAAGTCATAACATAATGATACATTTTCAAATCATTAGTTAATGGTTAATTAAAGCAGACAACTGAAAGTTGGAGTACATGACTTCAACCCTTCGTGATAGTTAACACATTAATTTACACTATTAGTTAATAAAATATGTTAAGGAATACATTGACACATTTAATTATTAATAATTCATATTCTGTATGAGCAGCAGCTTTATGTGTTCCAGCTGACTGCGCTCTGAACTGCTCTCAGAAACCATGAGCACGTATCGAATGAGCGCTGTTTCACTTCTTACTGCACAATGTTCTTAAATCGTAAGAGTTAAAAGTGCATTGTTTCATGAGACCGTGTAATAACTCCACACTGGTGACGCTAAAGTCTGACATAATTATGTGTTTGTTTGGTGAGATCGGCCTGTTTTATTGACTCCTGATCGATTCATAAGCTGTGTCCCAATTCAGAGGCTGCATCCTTCAAAGGTTGGAATGAGCGTTGTTAACCCTTGTGCGGTCTTCGTTTGGGAGCTACACTCTTCGGGTCTCTGGAGACCCCAGGCAACTTGTAGTTTTGTAACAATATATTTTTTAAAAACAAATGTAATTTTACTCTGTTTATTAATGTTTTTACTCCACATTTGTGCAGTTTTGGAGGATTCATGATATCTTTTACATTTATATAAATATTTTTTAATGCAAAATTTTATGTAAAATTAACTTTATAAAAGACCCACATTTCTAACTTTCATTCATGGGGATAACATGGATAATTTGACATGGTTTAGTGTAAGACAGCTGAAAACGAGGAATGGACAAAAGACCAAGCTCAGATGATCTGAGGGACTGGGCAGGAGAGTAGGAGTAGAGTCTGCCAGACAGATATGGAGGCGCAAGACCATTTAATACCTTAAATGTTAGAAGTAATATCTTAAAGTGAATACGTGATGCCACAGGTAGCCAGTGAAGATCATGCAGTAGAGCTAGTTATTAACTAAATTAATAACTATTGTTTCTCACATCGGAATTAATCAATACTGAATTTACTTAAGCTGGACAATGACACCATTTTCTTTAAGAGCTGCTGTGCAGCCAAAATTATATACCAGTTATCACTGTAAAGCTGCTTTGACACACTCATTGTAAAAAAAAGCGCTATATAAATAAAAGTGACTTGACTTGTTGCTCATACAGTTTCTTTCACAGATTTACATTCACTCTTCTATATCTATCGCTCCAGTCCAGACTCCTCACTACACTAGTGACTGATCTCCACCTGTCAAACTAACATGGAGCGTTAATTGAATTCCAGTATTTTATTATTGATGGACTTTGATGATGGATCCTCCCCCTCTCGGTGCTCGACAGATGCGGATCATTCGGGACCAGGTGACTCCCATGATCACTCGTCGTTCCTGACCAAGTGGAAGTGGATACATATCTTTGTTTGTCTGATTTGCCTCAAGCGTTTGCAGGTCTAAAGTAAAGGAAGTGAGGTTCACTGACACCTCATCAGGTCTGTCAGAGGATCATTGAAATCTAAATGAATCTTATTTATAACAGTGAAGTCACTGTATCTTCAGTCTGTTGATTCTGTTGACTGTGAGTCTCTGTAGTGGATCCTTATTCACCATCAGATGATCATGAGGAGATCAGACTGTCAGTCCTAAAATAAAACACAAACAGTCACATGTGCAGAATGAAACATTACGTCTGTCACATCTTTTCCTAAGAAAACTAGATAAGCTTTATCAATTCATTCTCACACATGATAATAAAGCTTCTATCTGATGCTCAAAGTCACTTTACACAATCAAGAGGTCATGAAGGTCACTTTCACACAAAGGACAGCTGATCCAGAACCAGCAGAAATGATCATTTCACTCCACTACAAATTTAATATCAGATATTGCAACTCATAATGTAATAACTGCACATAATGTAATACGTATTACATTATTATTGTAATAAAATATTCATAGTGTAATGATTTTACCAAAACAAAATCTTGAGCTCATAATATAATAATTTTTACATTATGAGAAATGTATTACAGTATAAACTCACCATATTGTCATAACTGTAACAGCTTTTAAAACATAAAAATATTAGTATTCTCTTTTTAAAAAAAATAATTCCAGTCTTAAACTATCTGCAAAATGCAACAGATTTTAATATTCATCCAATTATTATGATTATTATAATATATTTTTATTAAACATAAAGCATTGTTATTCCCTTACAGTACATTTTAAAATCTAAATACAATCTTAACCTGCCTACAAAATTCACCAGATTACTGATATTATTATTATTAATATGATTATTATTACTAGTTCTGTCAGGACCACTATCGTCAAATATGATAGATAATGCATAGAGTTTGTATTGGCGGTATGGTTCTGTTCTGGGCAAGAACTCCCTGCGCATCCATGCAGCCTAGCATGGATAAGCGCAGGGAGAGCAGCAATAAACCCCCTAGGGTAAACAGAACAGGACCAACATATGCAGATATCATTAAATGTCATAATTTAAGGAAGACATATTTTGAGAATTAGTCTGATTAGGGGAATAATAAGGCCAATCCTGACTGAAGAGAGGAGGAGCTGGGGATGGAGGAGGGTAATTTGCTCCTGAGAATGCAATAGCTGCTGATAATACTGAGGAGCTTATATATAGATGCCGTGATAGGCGTCGTATTCCTATAGGTAGACGCAAGTCACCTGGGAGTCAGCTGATGCAAGCTTGACTGACGTGACCTATCAGAACTGACGCTAACGCTAGATTTCTTTTATACATATTGTTTACATACTGTTAAATGACAGTTAAATACCAACACTGTACAAATGTTGTATATATAAAAACCCTCACAGTATCAATATAGCAATGAGGTGTGTGTGTGTGTGAGATAGATCATGTTACCTGCTTCAGCCAATCAGAGCACAGAGTAAAAGTTCAGCAAACATTTCTTCACTTTAATACAAGTTACAGCAAAACAAATCCTGAATGTACATTAGAGGACATGTTGAAAAATAAAGTATAACTTACAATCATGTACAGTGGTTATAAATAGTCTACACACCTCTGTTAAAACAGTTTGGTTCTGTGACGTTAAAAAGAAAAACATTTTCCAAGGCATTAGATACTTTAGAACACAGTGACAACAATCATCAAAAAGTGGAGAAAGTATGACACAACAGTGACAATGTCAAGAAGATTTTCCCTCCAAAATAGATGACTGTTGTCACTGTGTTCAATGGTATATCTAATGCCTTGGAAATGTTTTGTAGCCCCTCACCTTAGTGAAACCTTTTCTTCTTTGTGGCCCACAGCTAGCATGTAACCAAGAAGATGTCATAAAAATCTCACAAGAACAGCTGAGATTTATATCAGAGTCACTTCAGGTGAATTCAGGCGTGTGCTATTACACATGAGCTTGATGATTAGTTCATTAGTTCAAAAGGTCATTTTTTTCAGTGGCATTGCATAGGTTGTAATTTCAAATTAAAAGGTACAAAAGTTCCTTCTTTCTTTTTACATCACAGAACTGTTTTAACAGAGGTGTGTAGACTCTTTATAACCACTGTACATGATTGTAATTTTTACTGTATTTTTCAACGTCCTTTGATGTACATTCAGGATTTGTTTTTCTGTAACTTGTATTAAAGTGAAGAAATGTTTGCTGAACTTTTACTCTGTGCTGCGATTGGCTGAAGCAGATTAGGTGATTTTATGTTTTAAAAGCTGTTACAATTAAGAGTTTATAATGTAATTAATTTTTCATAATGTAAAATTTTTTATTACATTATGAGCTCAAGATTTCATTACATTTTGAGAAAATTGTTACATTATGAACATTTTATTACAATAATAATATAATACTTATTACATTATGTGCAGTTATTACATAATGAGTTTCTACAAACCCAAACCTCAGATTATCACACGCACAGAGACAGTTAAAGTGTAAAAGCTGGAAATAACATTAATATTATTTTCACAATCAGTCACAACACTATGAACAGAATTAAACTCAATTAAACTCAATTTAAAGTTCAGAGACCTACAGAAACTGAAGCTGAATTTAAGACTCATTATCTGATGATCTCAGACACAATATTCACACACATGTGCTGTTACTGAACCTGGTACAATTTCCTTTTATTTCTAGAGAGTAAAACAGCCATTTAAACTTTATATGAAAATATGATGATGAAAATTGTTAAAACCTATATTGTTACCATAGTGTCTCCAGTTTATAATGTGGATCATCCTTCAGATCAGAGAGCAGCTTCACTCCTGAGTCTCCTAATTTATTCCTAGTCAGATCCAGTTCTCTCAGGTGTGAGGGGTTTGATCTCAGAGCTGAAGCCAGAGCAACACAACCTTCATCTGTGACACCACAATCCATCAACCTGTAGAGAACAATGACACACTCTTCACTCTCTCAGATCAGATCAACACACATTAAGCCTCCAAATCTCCAAAACTCAGCATAACCAGTTAATAAATAAATATCATAATGCTGTCAATATGAAATACATACAAATACTCATTACGTCATAAAATACATCAGTTTGGTTTAGGGGATAAAAAAAAATATAGTTTGTACAATATAAAAATCATTATTTCTATATTAAGTCACCATAAAACATTGAAACCCAATGTGTGTTTATGTGCGTGTGTGTGTGTGTGTGAGATCAATGTATTTGTTCATACTAATGTAATTAATGTCCAATAAAGGCTGTATTAAAGCACTTAATTATATTTTCAGTCTTTCTGTGACCTAATCTAAAGTGAGAACTCTTTATAGTTAATAAGTTAACAAAACATTATCTAACTCTTTACGTATGAGCTAATTAAACAATAACAATGAATGAAGAACTAAATATTTGCATATAGTCTATTAATGTATTAACCACAGTTTATAAACTATTAAAGGGTTAGTTCACGCAAAAATGAAAATTCTGTCATTTATTACTCACCCTCATACCGTTTCACACCCGTAAGACCTTCGTTAATCTTCAGAACACAAATTAAGATATTTTAGTTGAAATTCGATGGCTCTGTGAGGCCTTCATAGGGAGCAATGACATTTCCTCTCTCAAGATCCATAAAGGTACTAAAAACATATTTAAATCAGTTCATGTGAGTACAGTGGTTCAATATTAATATTATAAAGCAACGGGAATATTTTTGGTGCGCCAAAAAAAATAAAAATAACGACTTATATAGTGATGGCTGAATTAAAAACAATGCTTCAGAGCACAATGAATCAGCGTGTCGAATCTGCTGTTCGGAGCGCCAAAGTCACGTGATTTCAGCAGTTTGGCATTTTGACACTCGATCTGAATCATGATTCGATACAATGATTCTTTGTGCTCCGATGCTTCCTGAAGCAGTGTTTTGAAATCGGCCATCACTAGATAAGTTGTTATTTTGTTTTTTTGGCGCACCAAAATATTCTCGTTGCTTTATAATATTAATACTGAACCACTGTACTCACATGAACTGATTTAAATATGTTTTTAGTACATTAATGGATCTTGAGAGAGGAAATGTCATTGCTCCCTATGCAGGCCTCATGGAGCCATCGGATTTCAACAAAAATATCTTAATTTGTGTTCTGAAGATTAGCGAAGGTCTTACGGGTGTGGAACGACATGAGGGTGAGTAATTAATGACAGAATTTTCATTTTTGTGTGAACTAACCCTTTAATTAACCATAAACTAATAGTTTGCAAATGATTTATAGATGCTTTGTTACTGTATTTACATCTGACGGTTCAAGCAGGAATCAGTCACTGAACCACCGGATGGGGTTTACGCCAAAGGATATTTTGTATGCACTATCTACATATTAATCCTTATTCACTTCGAGTCTTTATAGTAGAGTTGATCTTACCACAGTGTCTCCAGTTTACAGTGAGGATTCTCCAGTACAGCAGAAATCATCTTCACTCCTGAGTCTCCTAGTTTATTCTCAGTCAGATTCAGTTCTCTCAGGTGTGAGGGGTTTGATCTCAGAGCTGAAGCCAGAGAAGCACAACCTTCATCTGTGACACCACACCTCCTCAACCTGTACAGAACAATGACACACTCTTCACTCTCTCAGATCAGATCAATAATTTCTCATGATCACATTCAAACTAACAGTGTGATGATAAAGTGAGAGAGATAATGAGAAAAAAATGAATCAATTTAAAGATGAATATAGTCAGTTTCCTCTGAAATCATATTCTTCTTCTTTTTGCCCCTGAATACAATATTCAGATAATTGATACAACATCTATAGCTCTCCTATCAACACACTGATGTGAGAATCATCCAAATACTTTTTTCAGTAACACTTTCTATGAAGCCTGTGTTTATAGTGCATACCCTTATAGTTATACATGCATAATGCCTTATAAACAACCTTTTAATATCTCTTTGACTTGAGATCCAATGACTCGAGACTTGACTTGAACTGTATGACTCGGGAATGACTTTATAACAACTGAAGTAATTAAATTGATTTTTATCAAAGTCATCACAGCTAACACTTTAGTTTAGGGTCCAATTCTCACTATTAAAGTTGCTTATTATAATGCATATTACTAGGATATTGGCTGTTTATTAATACTTAAAAAGCACATATTAATGCCTTATTCTGCATGACCTTATTCTACATCTCTTAATCTTAATATCTTAACTTATCTAATTCCTTACTAACTATTAATAAGCAGTAATTAGAAGTTTATTGAGGCAAAAATTGTAGTTAAAAGTTAGTTAACAGTGGGAATTGGATCCTAAACTAAAGTGCTGAGGTGTCAAGTAACAAAGTACAAATACTTCATTACCTTACTTAAGTAGAAATTTTGGGTATCTATACTTTACTGGAGTATTATTTTTCAACCGACTTTTTACTTCTACTCCTTACATTTTTACGCAATTANATCGTTCAAAAAAAAAAAAAAACCTATCCAGATAAATCGCGCCATCCGGATAGAGTGAATTTGACTGTGATTGAATGAGAAGTATAAATATATACTATTCTGACAACCTATTGGTTTGTACGCGATCCATTGCACCTGCACATGACACAAATCACATCACACTCCAGCAAGGAGGACGTAGCCAGTGTTGGGGTCGATTATTTTTTTAAAGTTATTATTTCTTCACTACTGGCTCATTTATCAAACGGGTGCTTTCTCTTCGTCCTCCACAAATTAAGCTACAGTAGTTCGGTAGAGAGACATTTGAGTAAATTAGCGTTTGCAATTGACAACTCGATTGACAATGTTAAGTAGGCTATACTAACTTTGTAACTCGTTACCACCAACACTGAACATCAGGGGCGCCACTAGCAATTTTGGGCCCTATGAAAGAAAATGAAGTCGGGCCCCCTACTGCACCCATTCCGCACCAAATATAAAAGCCAACCAAAATTTTTGTCTACATTTACTAATACTGACCTATTACTTTTGCTATCGGTTTAGGCCACTAAGTATCAGTATTTAGTCAAGAGACCTACCATGGCTGTAGCTAGCAGATGATTTATTATTCAAATATAAATGTATTTAGACAAATACAGTACAGTAAACAGATATTCATAGAAAATGCAACATTCTTATACAATGGTTAAACATACATTAGCTATATTAAACATGAACAAAGTGACTTTTAATAATCAATTAGACACTAGAGACAACTAGAGGCCTAACATTACAGCAAAGGAAGCGCTCTCTCTATCTCTCTCTATATTTCTCTGCCCTCGTAACCTCTCTTTTCATTTTTGACGACCTTCGTCGAACTCGAAGACATCTCTAATTTGACAGTTTACCATCTGATATCACACAGTGACTCTATTCCAGTGTTTCCCAACACCACTATAAAAATATAACAAAACTGCACAAACATGCATTGCTTCAAACGGCATATAAAACTATTATATTTAAAGTGGTACTCACATTTAATGCTGAACTTGAGCTTGAGTCAAATAAGAAGACAATAATGATGTTAGTGATAAAACGAAAAATTTACATATCGTTGCTTTAAATTTACACCTCGTATTTAATTACACACTGTCATCGAAGTTAGGATTGTGGCTTTATATAGCTGCAGTAGTATATATCTGAGGTAGTAAGTGCATCACATTATGTTTTCATCATCGTACAGAACAAAGTTTATTGTGGCGCTCAGTCTGGTTGAAATCTCATGATTATAATCTCATGATATGATGAAGCGCTATGTACAGGACATATAAAACAGTATGCCTCAACTAGACGACAAAGACAAAAAAACGTTAGCCTTAATGGACAGTGTTTCTTGAGTAAAGAAAACACTGTACTTACGTAAACATCAGTTCTTTATTTACCCTCGCACTGCAAAGAAGCAGAGATCTCCGACTCCAAACTATGTGCGGGCAGGCGTGGCGGAGTTATATAAGATTTGACTGACAGTTTGAGGAGCCAATGGAGTTACGAGGTTTAGTCACAACCTCTTTTGAATGCTTTTTTCTTGGTTAAATATTTGTAAAACCCACATACAGACATAAAGGATGACCAATAGCATTAATTTTATAAAACAAAGAAGAAATAAAGAGATACAAGGTTTTGTTCTGACAGTGCGATGATTCTTATTTGTAGCATTTATTTTTTAGGAATTTTATCATTTTCCATGGCGCAGCTGACAAGCTGTCACGGCACATTAGTGCGCAGTGCACAGTGGTTGGGTTGGGAAACCTCTATTGGTGAAACGCAGCTCTAGACCAGGCTACGTAGGACGGGACCAAACCATGCATGATTTTGTTTTATTTGTAATTCTTTGGTAGATTATACATTTATAATTTCTATTAAATTACTACTAGTACTATTACTACTAAAACCGATCTCTGGGGGCCCCAAAAGTGCATGGGCCCTTAGAATCATCCTAACTTCCCCCCCTTAGCGGCGCCCCTGCTGGACATAGCAGACGTATGTACATTTTGACATTTGTGTTTGTGTGTATTTGACAATTCAGATGCAAGGAGAACTGATCGCGAGCGATAGAGAGGGCGTTTCTGTTGTGTGCCATTCAGCGCGATTCCGCCTATCCCGCCTTCACAAGTTAATCAATAAATTGTAATTTTGTGATACGACGATCTTCAACGATCATTTCGCTGTAAGCTGAAATTAAATTCAACCCGTCACAGTGGCTAGTGGGAGTGGCTGTCTTACCCGCCACAATCTACCCGCATTTGGCGGGTTGGCGGGTGTTAATGTCAAGCCCTGATTGTTACTAAGCCTGCCTTACACCAATTTTCTTGTTCGTTGCCCTCACAGATTCCTGCAGCTAAGCTTGGATGTTCATTTACATTCCAATAAAGGTTATTGATGACATGCCTCTGAAGTTTGACTTTTTGCACCATTACAATACTTATAGGCAACTAGTCATCATATCTTCCGCTCCATGAAACACGTTAATGCTCAATAGTACACTTATATGGCTCTTTAATGTATTTGCATTGTACTTTTCTATGGGCATATATGCGGCTGAAACAGGTAGTGCATCCCAATTTTTTTAACATTAACATTTTAATATAACATTATAGTCATTATGGCCTTTAGAAACATGTTTTTTTGAGGAGGTGGGGTAGTGCACAATAGGCCCCTGTGGTGCGGCCAAAGCTTTTGTCCTTAATGGCATTTTTTCCTTACATTACTTTTACTTTTATACTTTAAGTAGTTTTGAAACCAGTATTTTTATATTTTTACTTGAGTGAAAAGCTTGAGTTGATACTTCAACTTCTACAGAAGTCTTTTTAAACCCTAGTATCTGTACTTCTACATGATTAATGAATGTGAATAATTTTGACACCAGTGCTAATGTGTGACCTCATCGCAACATCAGTTGATGAACAAAATAAGCTACAGAACCACCACAATCAGAGTTTGCTCAATCACGTGACACTGTACAAGCATAGAGAAAACATACAGCGGGTGAGTGGGCTAAATACAAAGGGAAGAAGAAAATCTCCCAACATTGTTTCTTTTGGATATAAACACTTTGAAATAGACAATATTTATAAAAGGAGATTTGCAGCATAAAAACTGTCAAGGGATATCGATCAGACACGACCATCACAACCTCCAACTTCAAAAAGGAAAGCCATGTAAGCTAACCTGTTCATTAGTTAATTTGACTAAATCTAGAGAGAAAAAATGGCCAAAACAGCATGTCTTTATACAAAATTATTTTTTCAATTGTAGCTTAAGGTTGTCAATAGATTAAAATAATAATTAATGGCATGTTTTATAATTAACGTAATGTAAATTCGCTGACATTTGGCACATTTTATTTTAAATCATTGTGCTTTAATGCCAAATATTTCACTCTTTCTAATGACGGAAAACAATACACAAAACTGTTAATGATATACCAGTGTTTTATTGATGTTTCTCTTAAAGCAGAGACATTATTACAAATGCCACCAGAATTAATAAAATCCACCCAAAACTCAAGATATGGTGACAAAACGGCCCTAGTATGAGCTTTTAATATTTAACATATATTTAAGCAATATTTCCAGAATATTAGCACGGCTGCTAATGTGATATTAATTTTATACACTAGTTCAGTGAACTAAAAGTTAATATTATTAAAAGTGACATTTTAGTGTCAGACACAGACAGGCACAAGAGGGTAAACATAAAACAGGTAGTTTATTGTACAACAGAGGTACGAACACAGGAATCAAACAGGGAAGATGTTTGCAGATATGAGCACGTTAAAGAGAATCACTTAGTTGAATATTAACAAGAGTCCTTTCTCTTTGGCAGATGATAGACGAGGGGAGACAAGACGAGACGAAGGAGAGGAACCACGGAGACATCAAAGGAGAGGTAAGGAATCCAGTTACGTGAAACGAGACCGGACACTGAGGTGCGGGAAGTGAGTGTTTATATAGTGCTGGTGTGATGAGGTGCAGGTGATGCTGATCAGAACTCGGGTGATTGGGAATGTGTGGGCGGAGCGTGGAGATTCGGTGACGATGTGCGCTGTGTGTTGGTGGTGGGAACTGACTCCGTGACATTTAGACATACCCTTGTGAAAAAAAGTGCACTTTAGTATACTTTTATAAAGTGCACTTATTGCACAAATAATATACTTTAAAAGAACACACTTAAGTGTGAATTAAATGTAATGTTTTCATCACTTAAGTGCATTCTATTTGTAATTAACTATTTTGATATTCTCAACATTTGAATGATTTTTTTAAACCACTTAAGTGGGACTTTAATACAACTTTATGATAACCTTCATAATTGCTTCTAGTATCTTTATAATATAGTTGAAGTGCACTGGCCAATGTACTAACAAGCAATTAATGTGAACTAAAATATATTTTAACCCTCTGGAGTCTGAGGCTGATTTGGGGCCTGGAGAAGTTTTGACATGCCCTGACATTTGTGCTTTTTTCAGTTGTTCATAAACATATAAATGACACAAGTGTCATTACACTGTATTCAGCACAAACTAGGCTACCATAATATGTGAGGAACATGTATGTACATGTTTGTGTTTTTGAAGGAATAACATTTATGCGTGGTTATTGAAAAAACAAAAAACTTAAGTTACTGAAATAAGGCCAAAAAAAGTATAGTAAATCTGTGTTTACAATACTTTAGGGTATTGGAGGTTGTAGACTAGAGTTTTTGCTTCAGAATTATGTAAAAATTATGCTGACTAGTCTTTCATTTATATATTGATTTAGTTTTTGTAAGACACTTTTTGCCAAGGAATACAGTATGCGTGGAGGCGTGAATCATCGTGAATAATGATGAATAATGGCTCATTCTCACCTGAGAAGACAAAAGAATTGAATAGTAATGAGCTGAAATGACTTGCATATTAATGAGGCATTTCAGTCAGGTAGGCTGTGAAAAAAACCTTCTGTGATGTCTCAAGCTCATCATGGTATATGAAACATACAGAAAAATATTATTACAATATAAAGTAATGGTTTTATATTATACTTTAAAATATGATGCATTTCTGTGATGCATAGAGTCTGAATATAGGCTTTTAGTTTAAAAGCATGCACATTTGGAGAAATATTGGATTCTCATATGTTTATGCCAATTTTCTATACAGAGGAGTTATATTTATTTAATATTCAATGTCATTACTATGAGCGCTGGTGTTTTCAATTCATACTTGCAGTCGGAGGGCGCTCTCTGTGCATTTTTAGTCCACAAATTCATCTAAAGAAGAAGAAGCTATTCCATGAATGGTGTTTTCAATTCATACTGCAGCCGGAGGGTCTGAAATGATTTACTGTGCTCCGATGCTTCCTGAAGCAGTGTTTTGAAATCGGCCATCACTAAATAAGTCATTATTTAGTTTTTTTTGGCACTCCAAAAATATTCTCGTCGCTTTATAATATTAATATTGAACCACTGCACTCACATGAACCGATTTAAATATGTTTTTAGTACCTTTATGGACCTTGAGAGAGGAAGTGACATTGCTTCCTATGGAGGCCTCACGGAGCCATTGGATTTCAACTAAAATATCTTAATTTGTGTTCCGAAGATTAACGAAGGCCTTACGGGTGTGGAACGGCATGAGGGTGAGTAATAAATGACAGAATTTTCATTTTTGGGTGAACTAACCCTTTAAAAAGTTATTTGCTAGCCAGAGTTTAACCTCGTCGAGACAGGAAAATAGACTATGTAAAGCAGAAGGGTCGTTTCTTTTTATAGGCAAGTAGATTTTAGTATCATCTGCATAAAAGTGGAAAGATACTCCAAACTTTCTTAGAATTGAACCCAAAGGAAGCAAATAAAGAGGAAAGAGCGATGGTGCCAAAATGGAGCCCTGAGGGTGTCCAGATTCAAGGGGAGCAGCAGAGGAGGTAAAGTCGCCAATCCTGACAGAAAAGGATCTCTCAGATAAGTAGGATTTAAACCAGTTAAGAACAGAACCTTTTAGCCCCACAAGGGATTCCAATCTGTAGCAATGTGTGATCAATAGTATCGAAGGCAGCAGATAAGTCTAAGAGTACTAAAATCACAGAGTCACCAGCATCAGTAGCCACAAAAATATAATTTAAAACTCTCAGCAGGGCAGATTCAGTGCTATGAAAAGGCTTAAACCCCAACTGGAAGACCTAAAAAATTTGATTATTTTCTAAAAATTATTGAAGTTGGCACAACACATCTTTTTCCATTATCTTGGAGATAAAAGGAACCACAGAGATTGGGCGAAAGTTATTTAAAACAGAGGTATGTAAAGAGGGCTTATTTAGTAAAGGAGTAACGGTGGCCACTTTCAGGCAAGTTGGAACTGAACCAGTTAATAAACATTTATTCAGAAAGGATAACAATCCAGGGCCAACAGACTCTATTACCAATTTAAAATACCGGGGATGTATCAGATCGTGAGGACAAAAACAGGGTTTGAGGGTGGCAATAATTTCAGTGAGATGAGGTAGCGATATAGAATGGAAAACCTCCCAAGAGGCAAGCGGCTGAGTAGGAGCACAAGGCTCATTTTGAGAAAATATCGGCTGCGATCTTAAATTTGAAATTTTATCAATGAAGAAACGCAAAAAGGATTCACAAAGAGCATTTGAGGAATTAGGAATATGGTTAAACAGGAGGGTTTAAAACAGAGTTTATAACAGAAAACAAGACCTTAGGTCTATGACAGTTGATAGAGATTAAATTAGAAAAATAAGCAGCTTTTGCAGCCTTTGCCGCATTTTGGAAGTCCGGAAGGCAGACCTTAAAAGAGTCGTAGGAGGATTGGAGTCTGTCCTTTTGCCATTTTCGCTCTGCTTTCCTACAGGTTTGTCTAAGCAAGCGAGTGTCAGAAGTAAGCCAGCAGTCAGATTTTGGTTTTGATTTAAACAGTTTAAAAGGAGCAGTCACATTTAAAATGTCCAGCCATGCATCATTTAGCAACTTGAGATGTTGGTTGACATCCAGATCAGGAAGTGGCGAATCCAGGAATAATTGTGAACTCAGATTATTAAATAACACATTAAAATCAGAGATAAAGTGAGATGAATAGTTCCGAGACTGAGTTTGAGCTTCAGCAGATGAAAAGGTTAATTCAGGGAGAGAGAGAAAATAAAATTGGCTTATGGTCCGATAACAGTCAGTCAGATATTACTAGCTCAGAGACAGAGAACCCATAAGTGAGCACAAGGTCCAAAGTATGACCATGAATGTGAGTAGGATCTTTTATCCACTGGACCAAGTTAAAAGACTCAATAAGAATTAAAATCTCCTTTTCATAGTTTATTTAATGGACAGCATACATGAACATTAAAATCACCAACTAATAAAAATCGATCAAAGTTAGTAGTGATAAACCCCAGCAATTCCGTTATTTCAAGGATAAAATCTTTAACAAGATGCGGGGGGTGATAGATCATGGCTATCAGAACGGGACCCTTCCATTCAAGTCTCAGTAATTGAACTTCAAAGGTAGAGAAAGCCCTTATAGAAACCATTTGACAGTGAGAGAGGAAGTGTCACTAACCCGCCCCCTCGACCATTTTGACGTGGAGAATTTAAAAATTAGCAATCGTTAGGGACCAATTCAGAAAAAGGACTTAAATCTCCCACCTGTGTCCATGATTTAGTTATAAACATAAAATCCAACTTGTGAGAGGAGAAGAGGTCGTTTAGTAGAAAGGTCTTGTTTGCCACTGAACGAGCGTTGATCAGAGAGCCATTTTCGGTGGAGGGATGGCGCCAGGCCCAACCAGAGTTTTTCTCAGGAGAGAAAGATTCGCATGATTTACTCCTCGCCGAGAGTAGCGGCCGATGCGGGCAGCACCGAACAGTGGGACTGGATACGAGCAAGCGGGAAGGATAGGGCGAAGCCAGCGGCAAGGGAAAACCAGTGAATGCCAGGTGTCAGACATTTCGCACACCGACTTCCCAATCGGGACAGGAGCTTTCCGACGGGCAGAGGCCCCAGCCCGTTTCCTACATCTCCTCCTGCGTTTTCGCCGTGTGAAGTCCACTGGCCATCGCCGTAAATCCGGAATATCCGATGGAACGGACCCATAAGGTTCGTTAATAAAACAAGCCGCATCGGTCTTGCTGAAGGCAAGAGCAGAGGCTCGAATATCCAGCAGTGTTTGCCGATCATAGAACAAAAGTGCGTAATTATTCGTAGGCAACAGAAATAACAGAAAAAGCAAGCAGAGTAGCAGTGGTAGACGGCTAGCCAACACCGGCGCCATCTTGACAACCCAGATAAAGTTACATCAACACAGATTAACTTCATATTAAATCTAATAAATTGAACTTTTGAGTGATTTTTTTTGAACAATTTAAGTGGGACTTTAATACAACTTTATGATAACCTTCGTAATTTCTATCTTTAAAATATAGTTGAAGTGCACTGCCCAATATAATAACAAGCAATTAATGCGAACTAAAATATATTTTAATATCAATTATCAATACACTTAAGTGTGAATTAAATGTAATGTTTTCAGCTGCTTAAGTGCATTCTATTTGTCATTAATTTTAAATATATCACAGATCAAGTTCATATTAAATGCAATTAATTGAACTTCTGAGTGATTTTTTTAAACCACTTAAGTGGGACCTTAGTAAAAAAATGTATGTACTTTGAAATATGGTAAAAGTGTACTTCCAAATGTACTTACAAGCAATTAATGTGAACTTAAATATACTTTAATGTAATTTACATGTACACTATTATATAATATAATACATTTGTAATTACATTATTTGTAATTACATATAATAATGAAGTTACAATTTAGTATATTTCAAAATATTTACAATCGTTCTGCNAAAATATTTACAGTTGTTCTGCAAATTTAACTTAAAGAAATTTAAAATGATTTAAAAAGTCAGAGTTCAATTAAAATATTATATTTTCAGCAGCCAAATTCTTTGAACACGCCCACACATATGATCACATTCATATAGGCCTATAAGAAATTATTATAATGCAATCATAAATAAATGACAGGAAACATGATTAATTCACCTCCATATTGCGATTAAACTAAATAGGTTACACTCTTAATGGCAAAAAGAACTGCTATGTTACTGTGAAAAAATAAAAATAAAGAGAGCATATATCAAGATACTTCTTTATTTGTAGTACATATCGTCTCATCTGTAGTCATCCAAACGTGCGCTCCTTTGTTTTCTTCTTCTTTGATCAACAAAGCCTCACGCATGGCGATTACAGAAAGATGGCTGAAAGTGCATTTTTCAAACTCTGGTGAAGTAGTGCGCCGTCATGACATAGTATTTTGGCGCATGCACATTAAACAAAAAGTTTATAGGTTATATTTGTCACATTCATATGCCACACGAACTGTCAGTTTGTTTGTTTATCTTCTGTCACGTGTTTCTTTGTTTGAATTTCCCGCCACAATCTGTTTCCATGGACACTAATCATCATCACAGCTGTTAGTCATTTGAGTTCATTAGTGTGTGTATATCAGTTCGGTTCTGTCAGTGTGTCTTTGTCGGGTCTCATTTATGGAAAGTGATGTGTTGGTGTATGTTCTGCTCTGGATTCTGTGTTTCTCCCTGTGGATTATCAAGTAAAGACTTATTTTAGGTGGTTAACTAGTACTCTGAGTAGTTTTTGAGAAGAGTACTTTGTACTTTTACTTCAGTACTTTTTCACACCAGTAATTTTACTTGTAGTTGAGTATTCAGCAATGTAAGAGTACTTGTATTTAAGTACAGATTTTCAGTACTGACAGAAGGAAGTTATTTCAAACTGGTTACCACTAACTGTAATTGTTCCCTTTTGTATGCGATGGCGTGATTCTTCAATAAATAAATAAATAAATTAATTAATTAAAGATCAATTTGACTGATAGCATTTTTTTTTCAAGATTATATAGATATCAAAATATTTTGTTATCGTGAATTATTTTGGTCATGCAGTGAAAGATCTGATATGGTGACAGCCCTGGTTCAAGTGAACCACACAAAACTTCCCTCTTTTCAGCTGCAGATACACATTTTGAGGCAATGATCACACTTTTGAAAGGTTGGTCTGTTTGCTCAAGCATTACAAGATAAGTTGAATTACACCAAACATTTGTGATTTAAAAAACCCTCTTCACTGTAACCTGTGTCTGTTGTCTGGTTTGTAGTTTGTTTGATTTATTTAACTGTTATTTTTACTTTCTTTTGCAGGATAATAATATATTTAGATCTAAATTTTCTTTTTTTCAGGTAGACTCCTCACTCCTTCCTTCTACTGCCGGCAGGATCTGACGGTTCAAGCAGGAATCTATCACTGAACCGCCGGATGGGGTTTACGCCAGAGGATGTTTTGTATGCACTATCTACATATTAATCCTTATTCACTTTGAGTCTTTATGATAGAGATGATCTTACCCCAGATCCTCCAGTTTACAGTGAGGATTCTCCAGTACAGCAGAAAGCATCTTCACTCCTGAGTCTCCTAGATTATTCTTAGAGAGATCCAGTTTTCTCAGGTGTGAGGGGTTTGATCTCAGAGCTGAAGCCAGAGCAGCACAACCTTCATCTGTGACACCACAATCACTCGACCTATAGAGAACAATGACACACTCTTCACTCTCTCAGATCAGATCAACAAAGACTTCATTATTAAAAAGAAACCAATAACAAAACCTCTTGTTCTTCATGTATCAAAGTCCTGACTGTGAGAGTTTGTGTTTAAAGTAAAGAGTGTTAAATGTTGATCATTTAATCTTACTGAGGAGCAGCTGATGTGTTCAATCATTTACAGATCAATCACTCAAATCACCTCAACTCAAGAAAGAAACACTTAACACTTGAACACAGAAAAATATTATTTCTTACATTTAATTTAAACATATATATTAAATTAATGAATGGTAATCATGTTGACTCACAATTCTTTTGTTAATGAATGTAATAATAGTTTGATTCCTTTATTCAATTAAATGTTACTTTATGAATTATTGAAATTGCAAAGTTCACAGTGAGTTTCATGTGAGAGTCATGTACGATCTTACTCTAGTGTCTCCAGTTTACAGTGAGGATTCTCCAGTACAGCAGAAAACATCTTTACTCCTGAGTCTCCTAGTTTATTCCCAGTCAGATTCAGTGTTCTCAGGTGTGAGGGGTTTGATCTCAGAGCTGAAGCCAGAGCAGCACAACCTTCATCTGTGACACCACAATCCCACAACCTGTAGAGAACAATGACACACTCTTCACTCTCTCAGATCAGATCAACAGAGACTTCATTATTAAAAAGAAACAAAAAACAAGAGCATAAATCCTCATGTTTGATTTGAGTTTTACTGTGTGTGTGTCTGCATGTGTGTGTGTGTGTGAGAGAGAGAGAGAGTGTGTGTGTTTGAGTGTTTTAGGGAAAGCTAATATAAAAAATGATATAACAACTTATGTTAACAAATTATCACATTAAATAATATGGAAAGATGATCACAGAAAAAAGATGGATGTGACGGTCATTAAGGATGAATTCATGTTCTTCGTGTATCAAAGTCCTGACTGTGAGAGTTTGTGTTTACAGTTTTTTTCAATTTCTAACATACTTTTATCCAATCTGTAGTCACATTTTCAAAACTCTAAACACATTTAGCAGAACATCCGTCTGTTGTGATCAAGCAGCAACACACGCGGTGAATGAACGAATCGTTTGAATGAATGATTCAATGACTCACACTTTAGCCATTTTGTTCCTGAAAGAATCAGCCATTTGAATGAATCGGCTGAAACTAATGACTCACTCATTGACAGTGACTTGCTGCCACCTAGTGGCGCTTTTAATGTTACATTTAGAGTATCTTTTCATTTTTTTATAATTTCAAAATATTAATATTCAACATTTTATGTTTAAAACATTATTTATGCATTTGTAACTGCAGTTTAAATGCATTAGTCAGCTCAGAACTTCATCAAACAGTGTGTATAAATGCATATAAAAGCACTTTAGATTTTGTGTTTCCACTGCATTGCAAAGATTAATTTTGTTGATAGCCTATTGATTTCATTTGATTGGTAACAGCCCTAGTGTATCTTATTGTTCTAATTGAATTTATTGATTAAATGACATAAAAGATTTGTTAATTTGACACAAAAGATCCTGGTAAAATGGTAAAAATGGTAAAAAGTAAAAAATCATTTTAAACTTATTGGAAAAGATAATTTCAGTCACTGCTGCAAACTAACCACCACACAAAATATAAAAAAAAAAAATCTAAAACTTTAGGAGTCAGCAACCCACAGGAAAAACCTGCCAAGGTACCAACACAATAACACAAAATATCGGCTAATTATCGTTATCGAGAAAATCCCAGAAAATATCAAGATTTAATTTGTCAATATCGCACACCCTAGTCCGTTAGTTTGCTTTTGGCTATAAGAAATATGTAAGGTATAGGACCCTACGTGAAAGTGGCAGCTCACCTTTGCCCAGGCCCGGCCAAAAATAAAATTCTGCCTACGCCACTGCAGCCACGGATCAGATGCGCACGGCAAACGCGACATATGTGAAAGCACAATATGCGCGTGCTGCTCCTGCAACGCATACGTACTGCAGACGGAGTGTGTGTGAAACAGGTGTAAGTACTCACGCCCTGTATGAGCAGCAGCTTTATGTGTTCCAGGTGTGTGTGCTGACTGCGCTCTGAACCTCTCTCAGTAAACCATGAGCACGTATTGAATGAGCGCTGTTTCACTTCTTACTGCACAATGTTCTCAAATCGTAAAGCTTTCGCGATGTTCTTAAATCGTAAACCGATCGCGCCGTCTGATGGTGATGGTGCGTTCACACCAGACGCGAATGAAGCGTTAAGCGCGAGTGATTTACATGTTAAGTCAATGCAAAGACGCGAATAGACATCCTGTGGCGCGATTCGGCGCAAATTGAGCGTTTCGGGCATTTGACATGCGTAACTCGCGCAAATCACGCAAGTTGAAAAATCTGAACATTCACGCCTCGTTAACTAATCAGGAGCTTGCTATAGTAGTAACATAGCGAGCTGAGGCAGAAATCCGAAACAACAATGGAGGACAAAATCATCGTCGCTGTACATCTTCATACTTTTATAGAAACAGGAATAAAAAGGATCTTGCTTGAAAGAAAGTGAGTGAGGAGGTTGGACAATCTGGTAAGTTGTAAAAAAACGGTCTTTACTCAATTTGAGATATATATATATATATATATATATAT
>RJVU01037445.1:549365-571667 GCA_003731715.1 Anabarilius grahami | reverse complement strand
AAGCTAGCTAAAGCCGGCAAATTGAGCTTATTCGCCGTATTTTACAACTACTTTCCCGCTGACTAGTTGTGTTTATTCAGAGGAAGTGTGCAGAAAGAAGTGGAAGAGTCTGGGACACAAAGGAGCGGGAGAGCCCTCTCATGACGCGAATTCGCGTCTGTTGTGAAGTGAATTTCATGCGCGAATGAAGGGAGTAAACTCAAAATGTCCTAGCGTCCAACTACGCGCGAATGGCTTGATTTATTTGCGCAAGTCGCGTCTGGTGTGAACACCCCATGAAAGAAGAGAACTGGGATCGCGTGCGCGCAAGAGAGAGCTGGCTGTATTTACAGTGCAAGTCTTAATGCACAGATCCGATCTTTTGACCACATCCGATTTTTTGGCCAGCGTGTTTACATTCACCTTAGACGCGACTGGTATCCGATATCTGTGTTTACATTACTTCCTGCCCCAAAATGATTGGCATTGATAGTTTTACATGCACATGGTAGACCCCCGGGTTTTGAATGGCCGTGCTATCAAAATTATTTATATATTTCACGTCGGGTGGCCATACCTGTCAGAATGGTTAGATGAAGTTAACAGTTGTCAGTGTCATTGATGTTTTGCAGCGCGAATTCTGACTGAACGGATATAGGCTGGAAAATAAAGGTAATTTGAGTTTGATATTTTATCTACAGTTATAAGTTTTAGAATTCCATTTTTTGAATGAGTTCGAGTAAGCTAGGGAGAGAGAGAGAGAGCGCGCGCGAGAGAGAGTAGCTACAGTGAAGCTTTTGGCTTATAAGAAAAACAACAACACGGCGGTCTCTTTTAAATTAACCGGGCAAAGGTTGACATTCAGCTGCTGAATATATGTGTGTGCGCGCAATTTCTTTCTAGAAAAATAGATAACGTTAGACATACAGGTGCTGGTCATATAATTAGAATATCGTGAAAAAGTTCATTTTTTTATTGTAAATTATTTTTAAAAATGAAACTTTCATATATTCTAGATTCCCTACATGTAAAGTAAAACATTTCAAAAGTTTTTTTATTTTTATTTTGATGATGAGCGTACAGCTCATGAAAGTCCAAAATCCAGTATCTCAAAATATTAGAATACTTCCTAAGATCAATCAAAAAATGGATTTTCAAAACAGAAAAGTTCAAGTTCTTTAAAGTATGTTCATTTGTGCACTTAATACTTGGTCAGCAGCACATATTACAGCAAATGACTTGCTCCTAGCACAAATTACAGCATCAGTGAAGTGTGGCATGGAAGTGATCAGCCTGTGGCACTGCTGAGGCACTATTGAGCCTTCAGATCATCTGTATATTGTTGGATCGACTGTTTCTCATCTTTCTCTTGAAAATATCCCATAGATTCAGGGGTCAGGCATGTTGGCTGGCCAATAAAACACAGTAATATCATGGTCAGCAAACCACTTGGAAGTGGTTTTTGCACTGTGGGCAGGTGCTAAAGTCCTGCTGGAAAAGGAAATCAGCATCTCCATAAAGCTTATCAGCAGATGGAAGCATAAAGTGCTCCAAAATCTCCCGGAAGATGGCTGCATTGACTTTGCACTTGATAAAACACAATAGACCAACACCAGCAGATGTCACGGCCCCCCAAATCATTACTAACTTCAGAAACTTCACACTAGACTTCAAGCAGCTTGGATTCTGTGCCTCTCCAGTCTTCCTTCAGACTCTGGAACCATGATTTCAACATGAAATGCAAAATTTACTTTTATCTGAAAAGAGGACTTTCGACCACTGTTCACTGTCCAGTTCTTTTTCTCCTTAGCCCAAGTAAGATGCTTCTGACATTGTTTCTGTTTCAGAAGTGTCTTGGTAGTCCTTTTCCTGAAGATGTCTGAGTGTGGTGACTCTTGATGCGCTGACTCCTGACTTGAAGCTCTCCCAAGTGTCTGAATCGGCTTTACTTGACAGTATTCTCAAGCTTGTGGTCATCCCTGTTGCTTGTGCACCTTTGCCTACCCAATTTCTTCATTCTAGTCAACTTTGCATTTAATATGCTTTGATACATCACTCTGTAAACAGCCACCACATTCAGTAATGACCATCTGTGACTTACTCTCTTTGTGGAGGTTGTCAATGATTGTCTCCTGGACCATTGCCAAGTCAGCAGTCTTCCTCATTAGTGTGGTTTCAAAGAACAAGAGATACCCGGAATTTATACTGTAGGGATGGTCATTTAATGAAACTCAAATGTAAATATTCTAATATTTTGAGATACTGGATTTTGGACTTTCATGAGCTGTACGCTCTAATCAACAAATTTAAAAAAAAAACTTTTGAAATGTTTTACTTTACATGTAGGGAATCTAGTATAAATGAAAGTTTCATTTTTTAAAATAATTTACAATGAAAAAATGAACTTTTTCACAATATTCTAATTATATGACCAGCACCTGTATAAAGTTCCCACCTCAATAATAAAGCTGCGAATTTTTAGTGCGAGTGCATCTGCTTCACAATACAACATTAAAGCTTCCTTTTAGTAAGATCGGATATATATCGGATTTAAAACCACATTTGGAAGTGGCTCAGATCGGATGCGAAAAAATCGGATCTCGTGTGGATTTTTGTGTTTACACGTGTGCACCCAATTCCGATCTGTGTCAGATGTGAGCAAAAGATCGGATTTTTTGTGCCAGTGTAAACACAGCCATAGAGAGCTTCTGGTCTGTCATTCAGCGCCTATCCCGCCTTCACTAATCGATAAAGAATTGTGATTGAAAGCATACAGTTCGCAATGTGTGTGTTGTCATCATTAATTAAAAGTATGTGCATTGTGCACCTCTGAGGCTGACATTGTTTCTGCTGCTGCCGCCGGTGTCTCTGTCAGTTACGTCACGTGAGGTATCGGTCTTTGGTATTGGTAGTATTTTTACGAGTACGAGTACAAGTACATAAGCTTGCATCACTAGTAATAACTCCACACTGGTGATGAAATGACTGTGACGCTGAAGTCTGACAATCAATTATGTGTTTGGTTGGTGAGATCGGCCTGTTTTAGTGACTCCTGATGGATTTATAAGCTGTGTCCCAATTCAGAGGCTGCGTCCTTCGAAGGTCAGAATGAGCGTTGTTAAATGGGACGGTCTAGCCTACGGAGCTCTGATCTTGGATTTATCTGATGTACCATCATTTCACGACAAACGAAAGCCACATTTGGAGGAGTCTTCTAATTGGGACAGCCTTCACTGTGACACACTCGGCCTTCGAAGGATGCAGCCTCTGAATTGAGTCACAGCAACAGAATCTGATTATGGGCTGAAAACAATCTGCAGTCGATCGATCGGAGCATCCCTAATTTTAAACAATCTTTATTTTAATTATCTGATATCAATCCATAAATCCAGAGAATCAATCTTTTTGTCTGTGCTGTTTTCAGTTGATGAACTTTTGATAAGAAAATCTCAGCTTTCAAATTCTGTCAAATGTATTAAGAAATTCAAGCAATAAATGTGTTTTTGGCGCTCTTTAATGTGTCTGACAGATCGCTGTAGTGTCTCAGTTCAAGCAGCAGTGCGGAGCACGAGTGAACCGGTTATCTTTTCCTCTTTACTACTAGTTATAGCATGAAAGAAACATGGATAATATTAGGATCACCTCAACTCACAGCAGAGAACACACATTTACCTCAGCTAAAACACATTAGCTAAAACACAGAAAGTCATTTTTACCATGTCTCAGTTTGTAAAAATGAACAGAAACACATTTACAGTCATGCTCTTACAATAGAAGCCGAGCAGCTCAGATAGATGGAGGGTTTAAAAGCTGAAGTGTGATGCTCATATTTTTTGTTGAACCATTAATTTATATTTTTAAGTAAAAAATGTTATAAATTTTTCACAGTGATGATTGTTCTCAGTGTTACTTACACAGCTGATCGAGTTGCTGTAACCACAGGCAGCAGCTTCTGAAGAACTTCATCTGCTGTATTTACTGCGTCACTATTTGAAAATAAAATTGTTAATTATTAATGCTGATAATAACAATTAATATTGTAAGTAAATAATACACCAAATACATTAAATAAACACTGCTTTAAAAAGGACATGTGAAATTTTTTTATTAGTATCTGACTGAAGAAGTTACCGAACAAATTCTGCCAACACAGATTTGTTTTTTCTTTTTCTTGTCAGTGTTGTTGTGGTCTATTAGTCTGCATTCACACTACAACACTTAGTGACAGATCTATTTTCACATATCAGACTTTTTTGTGTCCCATCCATTGCTATGGTTATCACTATGTCTACCATCACAATTTCAGGAGACATTCCACCTCTCCCGGAAGTTCCAGGAGTCTCCCGCATATTGATATTGGGTGTTTCTCAAATAGAAGGCTGAATCCTTGTGAGTTTGTGTCTTTATAGTCCAGTCCTTCTGAGGCATGTAGACTCGAGTCCTCCTCAGCATTAAACACTAGAATGAGACGCTCTAGTAAGTGTGCATGTTTACGGCACACATGTTCATGGCTACGGCACACATGTTCCTGCTCCAACAGCTCAAAAATACTAATAAAACTTAATTTTGGAAAAATACTTTGTATTAAAAATCTTTCTTAACACAATACAGTGAATGACAACCATCTGTGTCTCTCAGTGGCTTACATTACTGGCAGTTTAGTGTTAGTGATTAATTTACACCAAAACAGAAGATAACGTGTAACACAGTTTGTAAAAATGGGAAGAAGGAGGCGGGAACTGGCGAACGTTCAAACATAACTTTAATATAAAATAAAAAAATACAAAACGAAAGTAAAATGCCGGCAGTTCCTCGCGGACAACTGCCGGCCACACAGACATGACAAAACATAAAATAAAGTCGAGGCCTGGTCCTCTCTCGTCCTTCACTGTCGTCGTTCCTCCTTTTATGCTTCCAGAGCTCCTCTGTGAGAGACTCGAGGCCGGTGCGACTCGCAGGTGAAGATCGTGAACACTCGCGTCACCGGCCCTGCTCGCCCTGCATGTCACATACCCACATCGCCCCTCGCAGGCCCCTCGATCCTCCTCCGCCCCCTGGTGGCCGGCGATGGCTCCTCTGACTGAGGGCAGCCGGCAGCGAGTCCGCCGTTCCCTGCTCCTCCCCTTCATGGCAGATGGCAGCAGGCTCCGGCCCACGGCGGCGACTCCTCCACTCCCTCTTGGACGGCAGCCACCCCACCTCGTCCCAGGAGCACGGCAGCGAGCTCTCTGTCCCACCTGTTGATAGGCTCCAGCACCACCGCCTCAGGCAGCCTCCCGCGGTCTTCACACTCCCGCGCTGCCCGAACTCCGCAGCACCGCGATCTCCCTCAGCAGCGAGGGCTCTCCGACAGCATGTCCCTCCTTCCTCCCGGGTTTCGGCACCAATGTAACACAGTTCGTAAAAACGGGAAGAAGGTGGCGGGAACCGGCGAACATTCAAACGTAACTTTAATATAAAATAAACAAATACAAAAGTTGTCCTCACAGACAACTGGAATGTGTGCAAAGGATTGTGGGTGACTGAAGGACATAAAGGTTACACTTGATGAATCAATGATGAATTCAAAATGAGCTGAATGAAGGACGTGAAATGAAGTCTGCCTTCAAAGGATCCTTCAAACGGAGGCCCCGTTTACACTAGTGCATTTAAGGTTTAAAATGCATACGTTTTGCTACGGTTACGCCTGTGGTTTACACTATGCCGGAGTTTATGAACCTTGAAAACGGAGACTTTCGAAAACACTGCAGAGCCCGTTTTAGTTTGAAAATGCTGGGGTTGTGTTTCAGTGTAAACGTACCAAAACTGAGACTTTTGAAAATGATGGCCTGGCCAAAGCCACTGGAAGGCAAGCCTGCAATCTTTAGCCAAAAAAGCGTAACGGCTTGGCAGTATGCAGGGAGGAGTTTATAGGCTGTTTGTGTATCCTTGACGACCGTGTAAACAATAACATGAAGACTGAACTGCAATCTTTGCTACCATTTTTAGCTGTGCAGTTAAACTCTGCATTTTTGTAATACTGCAGCAAAAGGAAACTGTTTACACTTGTACGCGTTTGCCCAGTGTGCATGAACACAAATTACCTATTTTGGATTCAAAACAGACAGGTTTGTATCTACGTGCTTTATTACGGTATGGAGGAGTGATTTTGGGGAGTGTTTGTGTGAGAGAAATAAAGGAACATAAAAATATGAACTACTAAACTCTGTGTAACATCTGCAGGATTACAGATTTAACAGATTCTTGTTTCTCTTTGTTCATAATGTTTTAGACTGTAATGATTGAACTCAGTGTTACTTACTGATCATTTCTGCCTCCAATTAAGTTTTTCAGGTCAAACTCCTGCATTGTCCGCTCTGAGGTCAAAAACACAAAAACTAAAGCTGACCACTGAGATGAAGAGAGTTTCACATCACCTAATCCTCCAGAGCTCATATGAGGTTGAGCTTCATTCACTAGTGAAAGATCACCCAGTTCATTCAGACAGTGAAACAGATTGATGTATTTATCTGGAGAGGGATTCTCACTGATCTTCTCTTTGATATAGTGAACTGTTTTCTCATTGTTGTGAGATCTGTTTCCTGTCTGTGTCTTTAGTTCTTGTAAGAGACTCTGATTAGACTCCACTGACAGACCCAGAAGGAAACGAAGGAAAAGGTCCAGATGCCCATTTTTACTGTCTAAAGCCTCATCCACAGCTCTCTGATGGAGGTCAGATAGTGAAGCTTTAGTTGGTTTGGTAATCTGGTCAAACACATTGATGTTCTTGTTCATAAAGGAGAGATGCACATATAGAGCTGCTAGATGTTCCTGAATGCTCAGATGAACAAAGCAGAAGACTTTCCCCTGATACAAGCCCAACTCCTCTCTGAAGATCTGAGTGCACAATCCTGAGTACACTGATGCTTCTGTCACATCAATGCCACACTCTCTCAGGTCTTCCTCATAGAAGATCAAGTTGCCTTTCAAAAGCTGCTGAAATGCCAGTTTCCCCAGTTTGACAATCATGTCTTCATCTTTCACTTTCTTCTCATAGTCCTTCTCATGTTTGATGTTGGTCTGAAGGATCATGAAGTGTGTGTACATTTGAGTCAGAGTCTTGGGAATCTCTCCTCTCTCTGCTTCACTCAACATCTTCTCTAGAACAGTGGCTGAGATCCAGCAGAACACTGGGATGTGACACATAATAAAGAGGCTCCTTGATGACTTCAGGTGTGAGATGATCCTGTCGGACAGACTCGGATCCCTGATTCTCTTCCTGAAGTATTCCTCCTTCTGTGGGTCACTGAAGCCTCGTACCTCTGTCACTCGATGGACACACTCAGAGGGGACGAGATCAGCTGCTGCTGGTCTGGAGGTGATCCAGATGAGAGCAGAGGGAAGCAGATTCCCCGCAATGAGGTTCGTCAGCAGCACGTCCACTGAGGCTGATTCAGTCACATCACACAACCTCACATCGCTCTGAAAGTCCAGAGACAGACGACACTCATCCAGACCATCAAAGATGAAGGAAACTTTATACTTATCACTGGATATTTCCATTTCTTTTGTTTCAGGGAAAAAGTCATGAAGAAGATCTGAAAGACTGAGTGTTTTGTCCTTCATCAAGTTGAGCTCTCTGAAAGGAAGTGGAAATATGAGCTGGACGTCCTGATTCTCTTTCCCTTCAGCCCAGTCCAGGATGAACTTCTGCACAGAGACTGTTTTTCCAATGCCAGCGACTCCCTTTGTCAGCACAGTTCTGATGGGTTTGTCTTGTCCAGGTAAAGGTCTAAAGATGTGACTGCATTTGATCGGTGTGTCCTCTGTTTCTGCTCTCCTGGACTGTGTCTCAATCTGTCTCACCTCATGCTCATTATTGATCTCTCCACTTTCACTCTCTGTGATGTAGAGCTCTGTGTAGATCTCATTCAGGAGTGTTGGGTTTCCCTGCTTTGATATTCCCTCATACAAACACTCAAACTTCTTTCTCAGATTTGATCTCAGTGTGTTTAAGACCTCAGGTTTAGAGTCACGGCTGTAAGATTAAAATACCAGATTATTACACAAGTTTAAGAAGTAAATATCCATAAATTTCAAAATAGATTTATTTGTTAGCTGTATTATGAGACACAGAACATCATTTGGTTTCTGAAATGTTTCAATTATTAATCATGTGATTGATTGATGTGTGATGTGCATTGCAACACCTAAAATTAAACAACAACAATAAAGTCCTCCATTTTACCTGAAACAAGGATTCATGCTTTCATTAAAGTCTTGTGGTTGAATCACAGTTTTGTTTTTAACTGGACTGGATAAAAGATTTGACCTTAAATCAGAATGAAGAGGGTAAAGAATCAGACACACTGATATTGATGTAATTGTGTCATTAACTGAGTAACAGACCAACAGATTTTACAGTGTGAATGTTTTAACAATACAATACATAGAGCTTTGCACAAGAACACAATGGAAATCATGAATAGACTGAAACTTACAGGATCTGAACTCATTACACTGCTGTATATTAATAATGACTATAAGCATATACCAGGGATCAGGCTGTTTGTTTCCACTCTTAAAATGTGTTGGCTTCTCCATAGAGCAGTTACTCTTCAGAGACACACAGCTGGACTCTGGGTTTGAGCTCTTCTGCTGGACTGAACTGTAACAGAACAGATTCAGTTCAATCTTTTAGATTACTGTGTTCATTCTTTATGATAGGAATCATATTATTAAAAACACATCTTTCATCAAAAAGCACTTTGAGGAAACTTTGACCTTTTTCTTAAAAATGTCATGTTAATGTTAAAACAAACAAAAACAGACAAAATAGGATACACATTTTTTCTGTAAACTGTTTCTGCGATCAAAAACTGATCTTTTTCTGTGATATAATACAATATTTAACAGTGTTTGTTGAAAGTACCTGCATCCTGGAGAAAAATCTCCATCTCTGGATCCTTGTGGATCACCCATGATGAGAATCTGATGAGTTTGATCTCCTCCACTGACTCTGAGGGGAAAATAGACACAAAATTAAATGATTAAACAATCTTCATAATTTAGCTGAACACATGTTGAGTGTAGGAGAAAAATGATCATGTGACTACGTTAACTCAAGCTCAGTTATACATGTTAACACTGTTAAACTCCTGAAGAATCACAGACATCACGAAACATGTTGAAGTTAAAAGAAACCCTTTATTAAAAGGCTCTTTTTATTTATTTTTACCAAACAGTCATATATAGGCCTACATTCATATTAGTGTGAGGAAGTCTCCACACATGAACACTCACCTTGATCAAACTTTCACAAGTTACAGTTTCTCAAATCCTCCAGCTTTAACATCAAAAAGATACACTGAAATTCCTGCATAAACTTTGATAAACGTTTCTATTAAACACTTTGACGCTCGTATTCGTATTTTACCAGCTTAAAATGGCGACAGATGAACTCTGACTTACTTTCACTTTCTATTTGTGACGAGAGAGAGAGAGAGAGAGACTTTGACTTTTAAACAGCAATTTAATTCACCATCAAAAATATACTTTTAACATACAAAAAAACATCATATTTAACAAACTATTTACCAGTTAAAATAAATCTCTTTACCTTCTATACAAATCAACCCTTTGTTTACACACCATTTCTTCTCAAACATTAAAAGATCACTATTCATTTTATTAAATTCATATTCTAACCTATTTCTAGACTAAACCAAGGCCTTAAATATATTTACCATATTTACTTCTTGTCCTTCCATTTCAATTTTATATGCCTTCCAAATGGCTAATTTTGCTTGACCAACTAAAACATTTGAAAAGGTACAAAATTCCCATTTATCACGAGAATATTTACACCCATAAATAAACACTGTTTTCGAAAAAATTATTCCTAAACTACTCCTAAAAACATAATTTACAACATTCACCAAAAACATGAAAAACAGTATCAATTTCATTACACAAAGTACAAAGTGCTAAAACTGAATAGTTACATTTAAACAAAAACACTTTTGTTGGTAGTGCACAATGCAAAATCCGCCACTGTAAATCACCAGACCTCTTTGGTAGGGGGGTTTTATACAATAACCGCCAGGAAGGCGATTTATTTCCTGACCCTAAGAGATGAGTTCTCCATTTTGTGTCTCTCCTCTCTCTTAACTGCCCAACAAAGAAAGACTTTACACAAACATTATATAGATTTAGATTGTTCACTACAGAAAAAGGAAGACTTTGTAAATCTTTAAAAGATAACAACATATTCACATTAACACCAGTATCATTCCAAACTTGATCTACCTGTGGAGTTATATACACTTCTGGAAAAAACACATTATATAATCATTACCAGACATAAAATTGGTTATATATTCCCCCAAAACTGTAGGAAAAGAACTTTTCAAATTCTTCAATATATTTCCAACTATTCTCTCTGATCTGCCTCCAATCTTTGTTGTAAAAAAAGGTACTGATAACCACTCTCTTATCAAATCAACCAAATGTCCAACCTTAGTTACCCCATCTGAGACAAAGTTAGAAATATCAATGTTGGAAGTAATACATTTTTGGGAAAACCAAGGATTATAAAAAAGTGGTTCATCCAAACGAAAATGTTCTTTTCACTCCAACTTAAAATAACTCCAAGCTTTAAAAGCAGATCCATAAAACTTAATCCCAAACATATCCTTTACAACTTTTCCTGAAATCAAAAACATTTCTTTATCAAATTCCATCTTGTTTTCCCCCCTTATTATGGCAAGACCAAAACTAATCCACGGTACAGAGTCAGATGTATAAAGCAGTTTTTGGGCAGTTTGTAACATCATGGCTTTCACCTTGGAGGCTAAATGAATTAATCCTTGACCACCCTCAATAACAGGAAGACAAAGTACTCCAGGGGGAAGCCAATAATGGCCACCCCCAAAAAAAGTCTATAAAAGCTTTTTGAAGGTGTGACAAAAGTTCTTCTGGAGGGTCCAGCACTGTTAGACGATGCCACAGCATTGAGGCGGCTAGATTGTTCAATACTAACACTCTGCCTCTGAAAGATAGCTGGGCTTGAATCCATTTCCATCTCAGGAGCTTTCCTGTCACTTTTTCTATTAGTCCTTCCCAGTTTTTTTTTGCATATACTGCTCAGTCCCAAAAAACAGTCCAAGTGTCTTAACTCCCTCTTTATTCCAAAGACGCTGATGTGGAAGCTTAGGTGGATTCTGATTTGTCCAATGCCCTAACAACAACGTGTCTGTTTTTTTTCCCAATTAACACATGCAGAAGAAGCATTCTGAAAGATGTTAAGACACGAAATTAGATTTTTAACATCATCATCGGATCGAATNCATATACTGCTCAGTCCCAAAAAACAGTCCAAGTGTCTTAACTCCCTCTTTATTCCAAAGACGCTGATGTGGAAGCTTAGGTGGATTCTGATTTGTCCAATGCCCTAACAACAACGTGTCTGTTTTTTCCCAATTAACACATGCAGAAGAAGCATTCTGAAAGATGTTAAGACACGAAATTAGATTTTTAACATCATCATCGGCTCGAATGATCACTGTGATGTCATCAGCATAAGCTGTTAGTTTCACTGCTGGTATATTTGAGAAGCAAGATGATGTCAATCCTTGGAGTTTCTCTCTCAACATCTTCAACATCGGTTCAATAGAAATGATATACAATAGGCCAGATAAACTGCACCCCTGTCTCACTCCTCTACGTACAGAAAAAGGCCTCGTCAGATTTCCATTGATTTTCAACATACTATAAACATCCTTATATAGAAGCTTTATCCATTAAATAAAAGCCAAAGCCTTCAAGTGTTTTGAACAGATATTCATGATATACTTTGTCGAAGGCTTTCTCCTGGTCCAAACACACAAGACCAAGATCAAGTTTGTGCAATTCAGTTAAGTGTAACATGTCTCGCACAAGAAAAAGATTGTCAAATATAGATCGCTTTGGTACACAATAAGACTGATCTTCGTGGATAATAGTTGCTATGAATTTCTTAAGACGATTTGTCAAAGTTTTAGATCATATTTTATAATCAGTTCCCAAAAGAGAGACTGGTCACCAATTTTTTAATAAACCAAGATCTCCTTTCTTGGGTAGAAGAGTCACTACAGCTCTTCTGCAACTAAGGGGTAAGACTTTTGATTCAGAACTTTCAAGAAACACAGCATACAGATCCTGTCCAATAAGAGACCAGAAAGCTTTGTAAAATTCAGAAGTCAATCCATCCAGCCCAGGTGATTTTCCTGGAGATTGTTGCTGAACAGCCATGGTTAACTCTTGAAATGACAAAGGTTTCTCCAATTCAGCTTCATCATCTTTTTCAAGATGTGGAAGTCCATTTAAAAGCTGATTAGTTGCTTCTAGGTCACAAGGTTGTGCAGTATATAAATCTTCATAAAAAAGTAAAGCTTGTGAAATTATTTCTTTCTTTTCCGTTATCTCTTTTCCATTTGACAATTTAAGATAGTTTATATTCTTCTTTTCTCTAATCTTCTTCTCTAATGAGAAAAAGAAAGTGGTTGAAGAATCCATGCTGTTTAACTGAAGATATTTTCCCCGTAAAAATGCACTACGACTTCTTTCTTCATATAAATTCTTCAAAATCAAGTTATACTCTTTTAGCCTTTTTGCTGTTTCCGTCTCTTCACCCTCACTGATGGAACTGCTTAACTTGAGAATCTGCTGTTCCAAAAACTGGACTTTTTCATTCGATTGCTTGTATATTGTTGGCAAAAGAGCTGAATCTGTACTTTTCCGATATCCCACCACTGGCTTAACGTTTTATACTGTAACTTTCTCTCTCTCCACTCTCCCCAAAAAAGAGTGAAAAATTTTACAAATGATTTGTCTTGTAATAATCTATTATTAAAACGCCAAATTTTATGGGAAAAAGTCCTCTGTGTTGATGTCATAGTTACCGCAATATAATGATGATCAGAAAAAGATGTTGGCGAAATGTTACTATTAAAAAATCTTACTCTTTTGTTCATTTGAACATAAAATCTATCAAGTCATGCACCAGAAATGGTGTTAGAATTAATTTTAAGCCACGTATATTGTTTATCGCAAGGAAAAGCTTCCCTCCATATATCCACAAGATTATGATACTGAACAACAGTTTTGAGAGTTTTAGCTGAATTTTGATGCGGTTCCACATGATTCCGATCCATAGTATAATCAAGAGTACAATTAAAATCACCAGCTAAAAATATTATACTATTGTGTGAAACTTTTGAAATAACCTCTTTTAATTTTCTAAAAAAAGAAACTCTTTCTACACCATCATTTGGAGCATAAATATTAATAAGAGAAAAAGACAACTCGTATAACTTAATATCAATCAATTGCATTCTGCCAGGTATGATTTCTTCAACTCTACTATCTTTAATTTGTAAATCTAGAGAAAAAAGAACTGCTACTCCAGCACTAACATTAAAACCATGGCTAAGAAAAGCTGTCCCTTTCCACTCGCTTAACCATTGCACCTGATTATCCACATCCGTGTGTGTTTCTTTCGGAAAAACTACACTCGCTTTTTTCCAATTCAAAAAATCAAACAAAGCAAACCTTTTTTCAGCACCACGGCATCCATTAACGTTTAATGATCCAAAGTTTAAGGATGCCATGATACTGACTATTAGGAAAAAAGGCAAAAGGCATCCAAAACCAAGTTCAATCCTTCTTTGCATTAGCTTTTATCATGCCCTTCACCTTTGTTACTATTTTCTTAAGACGATATCGCTTCAGTCTGCTGAGTTCTTCAAGGGTTGCCTTGTTCAATGCAGTTTTACATGACGCCAGAAAGCGCTTCAAATCTGGGAAAAATTTCACAATTTGTAGTTTTCGAGCTCCTTTGGTTTCATCTAGAAAATCGTTAATTTGTTTTACTGTGTACAATCTAGCACCCAAAGTCTCTGTTCTTTCAGAATCGTCCATATCAGAAATACTGCCTAAACTCTCAAGATCATTTTCTGAATCATTTTCAGAACAAGCATATTCTGAACTCATAATTGACATCTGAGTATTACTATCATCAGCTGCCTCACTTTCGCCATCTGCTTTATTGTTTTCTGTTGCTGTTTGTTCTTTTTCTGATCGTTTGTCATCTTCATTAATCATCAGATTGGATTTCTCTCCACTACTTGCCTGATTGACGATCTCCTCGCCCTTGTCACTATTTACTACATCAGTGTTTTCTTTTGCTGCCGTTTCAACACCAGGGACAAAGTCATTATTTTGTCCAGTGTGTTGCACAATTGTTTGGAAATTAGACGGCTTATCAGTTGGTTTATTTGGGCATGTTTGTATAACATGCCCTTGTTCTCCGCATGAGAAACACCGCATGTGATCCGAACTAATGAAGATTGTATAATCTTTACCCTCATTAGTTAACTTTACAGCCAAGTTAAGCGGGTCTTGTTGTTCATTCAATATCATGTATGTGCATCGGCGAAAAGACATAACATGTTTGAGATCAGGCCCGGATTGGCTAATCGGGAGCACCGGGAGAATTCCCGGTGGGCCGGTCTGTTTATTTGGCCGTGAGGGCCGGTGTTGTCATGGCACTGGGTTGAAATATGGATGCTCTAGAAACTGTACTAAGCTGAGTAGCCTAACTTTTTCCTTAAAACCAGTCAGTGACGGATTTAGGCATGGACGACATGTAAATTGGAGTAGCAATTTATTTTAATTTTTTTTACATTTTGATTTATTAATTCTGAAATCAGAAATGTCTTCTAGTAGAAACAGTGGGAAGAAGATAACTTTTATTAACTTCTTTTGGGGAAACTATGGAATCGTACCGCTGCACATCCTGGTTATGAACGCAGTCATTTTAATAAAGTTTATTCATGTTTTCTTTTAATTTGCTGTCTGTGGCGATGGGGTGAAGTGGGAGGGGAAGAGCGCAGGTTTGTACTGTTGTGGGAGGAGTGGTGGAGCTTCATTCTGGGTTGGGATTTGACAACAAAGAGAGAAAAGAGGTGGAAAACAGCAACATTTCTGGGCTTAGAGACTTGGTATTGGTTTCTATAATTAGAGGTACAAAAGTCTCCATAAAGCACGTTAGTTTCAGGATTTTTAAATCACTTTCCTTTGTCCTTTGGTGATAATAAATCATGGATCATCTAGATGATCAGACATATTGAATATCAAATATGACAATAATACCCCACTCACTTTGAGATCATCAAGTGTTTCATTATGGATTCATGTGCTCAAGTTACAGCAGGCTTCAGGACCAAATGCTGCTTCTCTGCTGAAGGATGGGCCGAGGAGATGCTCGAGGACCATGAAGAAGTTGATTATGAGAGTTCAGATGACAGTGATTTTGAAGCAGTGTAAATGAATGGTTCTCAGCTGCTGAGATGCGTTTAGACTGCGTATCATTTCTGAGTGGACTGCAGAAAACATTATTTTGAAGTATAATGGATGTCTGATACAGTCAGGTGTGTAAGCAACATTAGCCTCAGAGATTGATAGGAAAATAATGTTAATTTTTTTTTATGTGGTTTTTCAAAACTCAGTTTACAAACAGCAGGTCGGTGATTCAGTTTCCCTCCTTCGATGTGTCACGGACTATTTCTACAGTCAACTGTGGTGTTAGTACCGCGATTAATACTTGTTTTGGTGTTTGTTTGTTTTTTTATCTTTTTTAAAATTTGTTCCTGCTTTTCTTTGTTCTTAACAGTCAACTTTTTTTCTCTTCTCATATGTTCAGATGACATTGAATGTATTGTTGATAATGTATGTGTTGTATGCAAAGTTGTATTTCATTAATGTCATCTCTGACTTGTTTACAAAAAAAAAAAGCCATCAGTAATGTTTCTTGGTAGCATTTGTTGTTGTATTATTGGAGGTGACAGTCGCGATGGACCTGCTGTTTCTGGCCTGGAGCTTCACAGGCAAGTCCTTTTGTACGGAAGAGGATTAGGGCCAAGCAATAATAAAAAAAATAAAACCATCTCGAGATTAAAGTCATTAAATTACGAGAATAAAGTCATTAAATTACGAGAATAAAGTCATTAAATTACGAGAATAAAGTCATTAAATTACGAGAAAAATGTCGTTAAATTTCGAGTAAAATGTTGAGAATAAACTCATTAAATTAACAAATTTATTCTCGTAATTTAACGACTTTTTTCTAGTAATTTAATTAGTTTATTCTCGTAATTTAACAATTTTTCTCGTAATTTAATGACTTTCTCAACATTTTATCTCGACTTTTTTCTCGAAATTTAACGACTTTAATCTCGAGATGGTTTTATTTTTTTATTATTGCTTGGCCCTAATCCTCTTCCGTACTTTTGACATGGTGTTTGATTTAAAAAAAAATTCTGCACTCCTTTTTTAATTGGAATAATAATATCACACACCAAAAAATGTGTTTTAAACATTGGTTTAAGTCTGATATTGTCACGCTGTATAATAGAAACACTCGCTGGAAGCAGGGCTTAAAGACTTTTTTGCTCTCTCTGATGTGCACAAATATGTGCCAGATTTAAATAACCATTCTGCAGAGAATTCATCATGGTATTGATGATTTTACACACAATTTAAACATTTACAGGTGCACTTTTCTGTTTATTCAAATAATATCATGTAAATACATTCAAAATAAAAGTAACATGACAATGGCCGAGTCTTGGCTATTCTTTTTATAATTTTGCTCTACATGTTTTCAGATATGATGGAGACGTAGGCTTCCACTTCACTCAGAATGTCATTGTAGGAGTCACAGAGCGGCTTCAGAACAGACAGGGCTTCTTCCACTAACTGTACGGCTTCATCCAGGCTCTTTTCTCCCGATCCACACAGAAGCTCAGTGATTCTTGCGCTGCTCTGCACTAGATCTCCCAGAGCAAGCGACAGCACAGGATGAGGTTCGTTCCGTTTCACTGGAGGCATGACACTCCCCAGAACACTGTTTGCCAGTCGAACAGCGACTACAGGACCGCAGACGTTCCCCAAGAGTCCCATGGTCTTCTGATGCAGATCCTTTATCAGCTCAGCCTTGTCCTTCAGAGACACTCCAGAGAAGGTAATCTGGTTATAAAGATCAGGTTTCTCCTTTTGGACATGTTTGTTCTCCTTCTCAGAAACGTCCAGGATTTGGTACATAACATCTCTTACCCTGGCGAAGTTTTCCTCAATGCTTTCCCTTTCATTTGCTTTGACTGCAGGAGAAGGGCTTTGATTCAGGTGAGTGTTGAGTATCTCTAACAGTCTGTTGGTGATGTTGAAGTAATTGAGCACATAGTGGTGGAGGGTCTGCGTGGACCTTATCAGTTCTTCTTTCTTGAGCTCGTCTTGTCCACCAAAGAACAGGGACAGATTTCTGATGCGAGACCGCATTCTGATGTCTTCTGTTGGTCAAGAGGAAAGCACTTGCATTTAGCAGCACATCAACACAACTTTTATCTGTTGCTTCCTGAATACAGCACACCATCTTATGTTAACTACTGCTTTAAAGACATTTTGATTAAAATTGTAGTTAAAGTTGTTTGAAAGCAAACTTCTGCAGTGAAAATAAGTTTCATTTTAAACATAAAAAAAACGTAAGGAGTCATTGGTTAATTTCTTTAAACAGTTTATTTAATTGAATTCAGAGAGACTGTAGCAGATATAGATACAGCATTTACCAATCACCTACAAGATATGAATGCATGTCTTTGAATATATAAAATATAACACTCATGACAGAAATACAACTACAGTGGTGAAATAAGAAAAAAAGTACATATTTTACTTACGGCTCAATTATTAACATAACTGTTTCTGTTCATAGTTTACCGTCTTATTTGTCTTACTGTTCAGAAATCTAATAAAAAAAAAAAAAACCACCACAAAACTGCTAGAGAATGAGAAAAGACATGTATCACTTGTTAATGATGACTCAGGTACGACTGTGGAGGCTACGGTTGTCTTATTGACACATCTCAAGTCTTACCCTGACATAGGTTATGCTGTCCTGATATTTTTCAGACACTGGCCTGAATTCTTCCAAAGCCTCGTCAAACTCTTTCAGGGCCCTCTCAAGTTCATCACGCTCCTTTTTTCCTAGAAAGTAACTAATAATCATATCAATCCCTGCAAATAACACCCCAACTACTACTGTGGCTAAAGCTGTTGTTGTAATCAAACCAAATGTCAATCTCATGTTTGTCAGAATTGTTCCATTTTTAATTAGCCAACCAATTACAACAACGGCAGAAAAGCCCACGACACCACAAACTGGACGAACATATCCTGAGACTCGATGATAGTCACGAGCAGAGAGAGACATGTTCCTCAGTTTCTCATAAAGCGTCGGTTCCAGCTTCGCCTTCAGCTTCTCGTCAATCTTCTCCACTTCTGCCTGGATCTCACGTATGCGTTCAATGATGACGTCACAGTTCTCCTTCACAGTTGCTTTCTCGTTCAGCGTGATCGGCCTGAAGGACAAGCCCAAGTGCTCCTTGAGAGCCTCAATGAGTTGGTTGGTGGCTCGGAAGTTGTTTTTCATCAATTCTAGAAGCTCTTGACTTTTGCGGACAAGCCTTTCCCTTCTTTCGGGATTTCCAGGGAAGATCGTATCACTCCAAGACATTTTTCTTTATATTAGGGTCTTGAAATAAAAGAGAAACAATTATTTAGGAATTTCAACAAACACTGGGATGTTATTGTGATAAATATCAATTAATAAGACTCATAATAAGAATTAAAAAGTCTCCAGTACCACAGGGATCAATGGGGCTAGAATACATACTGTTACTTTTGGAGTAAAACAGCCCAAGCTTTAAAAGATTTATTTTAAATGAAAAAATTGTCAATTTGATAATTCATAGCCAAGGTTTATTTGTTTGTACCTTTAATTTTCTCTTTTATTTTTTGTTGTATTTTTTTTTCCTCTTTCCATCCTTCTTTGTATATATTTTTTGCTGTTATTCTATCTTTTTAATCTGTTAGAATTTTCGAATAAAACATTTTAATCAAAAAATAAATAAGAGCTAGGTTCTCACAAAGTGCAGATGGGTGTGAAAATTTCTGCGGGTGATTTACTGACAAGGCGCGCACACACACAGAACACACATGCAACATCTCAGTTCCATAATGACCAACAGCTCATGAATTGAGAAATCAACTTTCCCTTGAGCTTTTGATATATAAGAGGTCATCGTACTATAGGAATATCCGGTAAGTTTCAGAACTGAAAACTTCATTGTTAGTCCAATGAAAGCTTTTATTGACACCAGACCCAGAGAACGACTGATCCTGGAATGTGTCTATAGATAGATGAAACTCCGCCTCCACAGAAGAAATCAACGCCTACTTCATCATTGCAACATTAGCCCCGCCCACTTGTGAGTTAGTGAGATGAGGAGGAGAGAAGAGCGATACAGGACTAAAATAACATTACCTTTCAAAGGATCCTAATGCAGGAATATGGTTATTTATTTTCAACAATGTGAATGTCTCAGTTGAGCTTTATTTATTTGTATTCGGTACATTTCACTGTGGATTCTTTGGTAAATCAATCGCATTTCGGCGCAGGCTTTGCAAACAGACTTTTATGATATGGACTTGACAGTAATGCAACAACATGTCAGTAACTGTGTTCATTCTAATGCCTGATCTGATATTAAAGGTGCAGTATGTGATTTTTTTTTTCCCGCTAGAGGTCGCTAGAGGCCTATTCAAAACAAAGGTGTAGCTTGATGACGGCAAGTTTGAGTGCGGAATATTGGGACATGTGGTCTCCACCTCAACAGACTTTAATGGATGCGATTATTAACGGTACTGTAGTATGAAGCAGAGCAGGACCGAGTGTTGTGGGAGCTGAACGAGGCCGCTGGAGCGATTGATCAACACACGCCTCACGAGCAGCGGGACTTTTATTATGACACAATCGCCGGCGCTGCTTCCGCTTTAGTCCACGACACTGTTGTCATGTGGTTTCTACGTCAGTAAAGGCGGTAACAAAGGGTAACTGACGTCATTGACAGGCGACTGCACTGCCCCGTGTCACTGTTTAGAATAGGAATTTTCTCATGATTTACAAGTAGTTGAAAACATTAGAGATATTGTTAGTAATCAGCTGGACAAAATATATAACACTAGCCTAGTGGTTTTTGGATATTTTACTACAAATATATTACATATTGTACCTTTAATGATTCATGTACAGTCAGATGATCTTTGTCTGTGTGTCAGTAAATCAAACCAGTGACTAAAAGCTCAACTTCATGTTGTTTCTCTTAGGATGAAAATAATCTGTTATTTAAACGGTGATTAAATTATATAAAGAAGCGATCAAAGAACGCTCCCTTTACAATTACTGGAGCTGTCAATCAAACAGAGCGAGTTTATCAGTGACTGAGTTCTGGACTCGCACCAAAACTCCAGTTTTATTTCAACGAATCTCTTAGTTACATCGAGTTTGCACTGTTAGTTATGATGAAAACATTCGTTAGCGTGCAGAAACTGAGTTGCAATGACTACAATGACCATCAATGACTACAATGTTCATCACTGCAACCTTTCATGCCATGATTTAAATATAATGCCATTGATCTAAATGTAACGCAACACTTTTCACAATTAGTAAACCTTGAGAGCTGTAATAGTAAAATCGTGCTAAAAGTTTGAGTAATAATTAGCTATTTCATATGCAAAGATGTCAGCCAATCACAGCAGTGGGTGTTTACACTGAAGTCAAAGCAGACACGCCCCTTAAAACAGAGCGTTTAAATCAGAGCATAAAATCAGGGTAGAAAACTGCCTTTTATTTCTAAATTATAACCATTTTGGATGTAAAAAGCATACTAACATTATAAGTGCACCCCAGGAAACATAAAACAATGAAGTTCATGACCCCTTTAAGGCTTGCTTTTTCTGGGCATTAAATAACGGCGCAAATCTGGCCCCAAGACTCCATGCATGGACGCATTAACCATATCTGCGCATCACACAAGTAAGATAAGCAATGCGTTCACAAATGTCTTTCTAGCGACAATCTGATATCAGTGGATGTTCACTATCTGTGCCCACACTATATGAACAGCACATTGTCATTTTTTGCCTTTCAGAGAGCTAACCCTAACCCCTGTAGGGCCACAGAGTTTAGTTCCAACCCTGCTTCAAAACACATAAGCCTGAAGGACTTGCGTTTAATTAGAGTTGATGTTGATCTCTGCAGGACTGTGGTTCTCCATTTACAGAGTTTGACGCCCCTGGATCATAGCATTCTCTCTGCAAGCATGATATGAAGTGCTGCTTCCCATTCACTGAGGTGAAAATGCTTCGCTCATGAATGTGTAAGAACTGCACTTTCATGTACTTTGCAGCAGGTGGCACACAAGAAACGGGGCAGTGTGTGGACGAGTGAGGTCTGAGCTTTATATTCAAAACCCTTACAGAATTATGTAGACAATAATAGTGTTTATTGAAAAAAAAAAAAAAGTGTAACACTTTAGTTTACGGTCCAATTCTTACTATTTTACATCAGCTATTTATTAGTAATTGTAAATACCATATTAATGTCTTATTCTGCATCCCCTAATACCCAGTACCTAAACTTAACTACCTTACTAACCATTAATAAACAGTAATTAGGAGTTTGAGGCAAAATCATAGTTAATAGTGAGAACTGGACCCTATTCTAAAGTGTGACTGAAAAAAGATCATCCTCTTGTTGTCCTGTATCAAAAAAAATAAGATGAGTGAATAAAATGAGTGAAGCAGCTGAAAATAACTAAAAAAAACCAAACATTTTTTCTGACTTTGAGTGGTTAATGATTTGGATTTGCAGGATTCCATAATCTGATAGCATTGCGATATCAAACTTGATGAAAGAAACCTACATTAGTGGACAGTTGTTTGTGATTGGCTTGCACCTTGGCAAGTTTTAGTGAATTGCAAGTGCCCAGATTGAGTTTATGAATGTTACCTATAGCATATTTGCAACATAGGTCATCCTCCACAAGGAAGGCATTACATACACTCTAAAAAATGCTGGGTTAAAAACAACCCAAGTTGGGTTGAAAATGGACAAACCCAGCGATTGGGTTGTTTTAACCCAACGGCTGGGTTAAATGTTTGCCCAACCTGCTGGGTAGTTTTATTTAACCCAAATATTGTTTAAAAATTACTGTATTTCTTGCTTAAAATGAACCCAAAATATGTTGGAAATTAACATTTATTAATATGTTTAATAAACAAACATTTATTAATACTTTCTTTGAATAATATTTAAACAATAAACCTTTATTAAATTGCTTATTAATAAATGCTCATCTTTTTGATTATTATTGTTGCCTCTAGTAATTATGAGTCTGATTTTTA
>RJVU01037445.1:504620-536126 GCA_003731715.1 Anabarilius grahami | reverse complement strand
TATATACGAATTAGGCTAACACTGTAAATGACTTGAACAAAACAGAATTAATCATTAATCGCAATTATTTGTATGACAATTAATAGTCAGCATAAAATCCATGATCGTGGCAGTCCTAAGAAGTTTTGTTTTTCCAAAGGTTTGTTCTCATCTGATGACAAACTATAATCAGGTGTAAAGACAGTGATTATTGCCAATAATTGGTCTGAAATATCTATGGAAACTAGTTTCCGCCACAAAATAAAAAAATAAAAAAGGTAATTGCGACTTTTTATCCGACTTTATAACTCGTAATTGCGAATTTAAATCTCACAATTCTGAAGAAGAAAGTCATAATTGTGAGATTTAAACTCGCAATTGCGAGACATAAAGTCAGAATTGTGTGTTATATAATATACACCAATCAGGCATGATGTTGGTCCCCCTTTTGCTGCTAAAACAGCCCTGACGCGTCGAGGCATGGACTCCTCTAGACCCCTGAAGGTGGGCTGTGAAATCTGGACCAAGATGTTAGCAGCAGATCCTTTAAGTCCTGTAAGTTGTGAGGTGGAGCCTCCATGGATCGGACTTGTTTGTTCAGCACATCCCACAGATGCTCGATTGGATTGGGATTTGGGGAATTTGGAGGCCAAGTCAACACCTCAAACTCGTTGTTGTGCTCCTCGAACCATTCCTGAACCATTTTTGCTTTGTGGCAGGAGCATTATCCTGCTGAAAGAGGCCACAGCCACCAGGGAATACCGTTTCCATGAAAGGGCGTACATGGTGTGCAACAATGCTTAGGTAGGTGGTACGTGTCAAAGTAACATCTACATGGATGGCAGGACCCAAGGTTTCCCAGCAGAACATTGCCCAAAGCATCACACTGCCTCCACCGGCTTTCCTCCTTCCCACAGTGCATCCTGGTGCCATGTGTTCCCCAGGTAAGCGATGCACACGCACCCGGTCATCCACGTGATGTAAAAGAAAAAGTGATTCATCAGACCAGACCACCTTCTTCCATTGCTCTGTGGTCCAGTTCTGATGCTCTCGTGTCCACTGTTGGCTCTTTCGGCGGTGGACAGGGGTCAGCATGGGCACCCTGACTGGTCTGCAGCTATGCAGCTCCATACGCAACAAACTGTGACGCACTGTGTATTCTGACACCTTTCTATCAGAACCAGCATTAACTTCTGGAGCAGTTTGAGCTACAGTAGCTCGTCTGTTGGATCGGACCAAAAGGGCCAGCCTTTGCTCCCCATGTGCATCAATGAGCCTTGGCCGCCCATGACCCTGTCGCCGGTTCACCACTGTTGGATCACTTTTGATAGATACTGACCACTGCAGACTGGGAACACCCCACAAGAGCTGCAGTTTTGGCCATCACAATTTGGCCCTTGTCAAACTCGCTCAAATCCTTACACTTGCCCATTTTTCCTGCTTCTAACATCAACTTTGAGGACAAAATGTTCACTTGCTGCCTAATATATCCACCCACTAACAGGTGCCGTGATGAAGAGATATTCAGTGTTATTCACTTCACCTGTCAGTGCTCATAATGTTATGCCTGATTGGTATATATTGAATTATATATATATATAAGTTTTTATCACAAAATTCTGACTTAACTCGCAATTTTTACTTTTTTCTCAGAAATGCGAGATAGAAACTGACTGTTTTTCTCAGAATTGTGAGTTTATATCTCAAAAAAGTGTATTGTTATTCAGTGGTGGAAACAAGCCTCCATATACCTGAGACTGGAGCAGTACCTGTAAATCTGGTTTAGCGAGGCTCGTGTTGAGGTGTGTGTCCTCTTCACACTGATGTCTGTGGCATGTGAAGCACGCCTGAGCATCACAGCCGTGGTCCAGCAGACACCGCAGGACGTCCAGGTGATGCGTGTACATCAGCACCGCAGGGAAGCCGACGGTCAGGCCCGGCGGGCGAGCATCCACACGGGCTCCGTGCTCCAGCAGCAGCGCCACGCTCTTCACACAGCCCTGATGCGCCGCCAACAGCAGAGGGGCGAACGGGTCTATGTTGGGATCGGCTCCGGCCTTCAGCAGGACCTCAACCGCCTGTGCGTTCCTGGCAGCGACGGCGCAGTACAGAGCCGTGACGCGGCGGTCCTGGAACGCGGACGAACGCTGCTGCGAGAGTCTGCTGTTGACGTCACACCCGGCCTCGATCAGCAGACGCATGATGTTCTGATGGTTGTGCTCCGCGGCCAGATGGAGCGGTGAGATGCCGCTCTGCCGTAACCGCATCCGGCTGCTGATCGGCAGCAATAGGGAAACAATCCTATAGAAAAGACATGAAACACACCGATTTTAAAGCTTAATCCAACAAACAGTCGTTCTTTAAATCATCAAGACTAGACATGTGCCGATATTCGGTAATACGATATATCACGATAATGAATATGCACGATATTGTTACCGTGGACACCTCAAAATAAAGTGAATAATTATTTATTTATTAAGTATTATTCAAATTTTTATATTACATTTTAAGAATACCAACCGTATAAAATCCACAACACTGCTGTATGGGCGTCAAAAAGGCACGCGCACTATATAAACAAACCCAACGTGCATGAAAAGCACATGATGGAACGAGTGAAGGAGATGCGCTGAATGAAAGCGCACGTTAACTCTCTGACAGCAAAGGGCGCTGATGGAGCAGCAGAAATGCAGCGGTTACCCCGGAAACCCAAATAAACAAAGTGTTCCTGAAGTTTTTTAAATGCTTCAAACAGCCATTAATTTTTTTTTTTTTGTATTCGCAATGTTGTTCATCACAGCACCAAATACTTAATACTTAAAATCTAATAGGCTATTTATTTTCAAACTTAAACATTTTTATATTTTAATCTGGACTACAACATGCCCTAATGATTAGAAATGTTCCGATTATTTGTTATTGTTCAGTAAAACTTGATGACATAAGGCTTCATTAGTTAACATGTTAATTCATTATTACCAAACTGACAATGAAAAATACTTTTATTATAGCATTTAAAATAGTATTTATTAATCTTAGTTAATGTTAATTTCTAGTTAATGTTTATTATCACTACTAAAATCATAAATTGTAATTATTATTTAATGGACCTAAAACTAACAATGATCAGTTGTATTTTTAACTAATATTAACAACAACAAAAAATACCTTCTGTAACAAATGTAGCTATTGCTCATTCTTAATCTTAGTTAATGCATTAACTAACCTTAAATAAAGAGACCTTATTGTAAAGTGTTACCTGTTGTTCTTTATAATTCTTTTACACTTTAACATGTTTGAAAAATGTTACTTTATTTTTTGTGTGTACTGCGTTATTGTATTTAAATGTTCAGAGTTCTTTTTGTTATAAGAAAAATAATTCTTAAACCTGTGACAACACTTTTTTTGCAACTTATTTCAATATCGTGATAATACCGTATAACGTAATAAAAGCTTAAGCAATTATCGCAACATGAAAATTTTAAACCGTCACATACCCAAGACACTATTAAACTTCTTAATTTTGTGTTCTGGTCATTTTGATTTTCTTTTTACTGAAAATGCTAGTTAAAGGGATAGTTCCCCCAAAAATGAAAAGTATTCCATGATTTACTCACTCTCAAGCCATCCTAGGTGTTTATGACTATCTTTAAACACAATCAGAGTTATATTAAAAATATCCTGGCTCCTCCAAGCTTTATAATGAGATTTTGAAGCCCCCCCCAAAAAAGTGCATCAACCATCATAAAAATAATCCATATGTCTCCGGGGGGTTAATAAAAGCCTTCTGAAGTGTATCGATGCATTTGTGTAAGACAAATATCCTTTTTTAAAACTTTATAAGGTCATTGTGTACTACGTCGCGGAGTTAACGCTTTTTGGATGTACGTCAAATGCGTTTGGCTGACAAACCGGAAGCTCCTTATTTTACTTCATAAAGATTTAAATAAGGATATTTTTCTTACACAAACGCATCGATTCACTCCAGAAGGCCTTTATAAACCCCTGGAGCTGTGTAGATTATGTTTATAATCGATGGATGCACATTTTTGGATTTCAAAACCGCATCCTCCATTCACTCCCATTATAAAGCTTGGAAGAGCCAGGATATTTTTAATATAACTCTGATTGTGTTTGGCTGAAAGAAGAAAGTCATATACACCTAGGATGGCTTGAGGGTGAGTAAATCATGGGATAATTTTTGGGTGAACTATCCCTTTAAATGTTAAAACTCACAGACTTTGCTCACACTGGGTAACTACTTCACAAATTTTTTCCACCTTGTTACACTTGTGGTGTTTCTCAGTCAAAAATGACCAGCCTACAAAAAAAACTGACTATAACTCTGTTATTGTCACATATTGGATTCAATTGTTTGATCAACTTGTTTTCTTTCAGCACGTTTTGAATTTCTTTTCGGAGCTGATTGATCGTAGGCCTCATTGATCTGAGCTCATGCTCCTCAGTTTTTTTAGGTGAATAAGCTCGAGTGAACTTGCATAAACTCAATCAGGCCTGCGATCAGTCAGCTCCAAAAAGAAACACAAAACCTGTGCTGAAAGAAAACAATTTGATCAAAAGACTGAAGCCAATATTTGATGATAATGTAGCATAATGACAGATTTATAAGCAATTTAAAAAGGCTGGTCATTTTTGATCCAGGAACACCACATTGGGTGAAGGATTTTGAGTGCAAAGCTGTGATGAATGACAGTAAGCGGGTTGTTTCTGTGTTTGTCTCAGCTGTTGTCAGCCGCAGCTGTTGAGCAGCACATGGCGTTTGCTGTAGGACACTGATCATTTGTGTAGTTTTCTAGGCCTGTATCTGTTGATTAGACTGAATTCTCACTCCTCGTGTCCATGCTGGCTGGCGATGTGCAGTGGCAGAAGGCCGGCGTTAGAGGCTTTGTTGGCATCGGCGTGATGATGGAGCAGAAGCTTCACGGTTTCTCTGTGACCGTGTCTGCAGGCTTCGGTTAGAGCCGTGTTTCCATCACACGTCTGGAGGTTCACGCCAGCACCTGACAGGACAAACACAGAAGCCATGCTTTAATATCTTGAAATAAATGTCTAATGAACATGAATGATTTTCAGTTTACCCCGGCGATAATTGAAGTACTATCCTGTCCTGTTATTATTTTGTGATTATTCTGAGTCTTTGTTTTAGTTAGCTATCATATTCATTTGTTAGTTCAATATTCATTTTAAAATCTTCAGGCATATTCACAGATCAGATGGATCAGAGGCACAGCAATCCTCACATCTGAAGAAATCACACTCACGACTCTCTCTGGCATATCTGATGGAGTATTTGGGGATTTATTAAATGTTTGCTCACAGCTTACAAAATTTCGGTTTAAATGAAGAGGTACAAAATAGTAAAAAATAATCTTAAACTTCATGAGGTCAAATGAATTATATAAGCTGTTCATTTTTATTGTGTTTGCCATTTTTGGGATACGCCAACAAGTATTGTGAATATTAAGCCTATTTTAAACTATTATATTAAAAAGTAAGGGTTTATTCATTTGGGACTAAACTGTGAAGTTACTGATAAATTTACAATTAGGCTAGTTTAAATTAAAGAAAAATATTAGTTTGATTAAAATAAGAAGAGTTTGACTGTCAAATGCAATCAAGCTACATATACAGCTAAATATTGAATTTTTGGTCATCAGAAATAGCATATTGCTTGAACTCTCATTAACAGATGATTTTAAAGTTATTGGATTTTAGAGAGAATCCAAACACATAATGTTCAGTACCGTTCTGGATCAGGTAAGCAAGCGCTTCTGTCCTTCCGTGTCGTGCGGCTTCTATTGTGGGTGTGACGTCGTCAGCGTTACGAGCGTCTATGGAGGCTCTGGCCTGCAGGAGGGTCTGGCAGAGCTGGACGTTGTCCCGTCTCGTGGCTTCATGCAGTGCGGTCCAGCCGCGGTGACAGCGCTGATTCACTGCCGCTCCAGACGCCAGCAGCAGCTTCACCGCGCCGATGCTCTCCTGCTCACACGCTGAACATGACCACACATGATGGACAAACATTCAGACTCATTTACACCAGTGCTGCTCTGACATGAGGAGGCACATCCCACATTTGTTTCTATTGTTTTTTTAATGTGAAGATCAAAAACATGTTCCAGTTACACTTAATGTTGACATATTTTTCAGGTTAAATAACGAGGAAATGAGGAAAGTGGACAGAGGAAGGAAGAACGAGAAAAGAAAAGGAGGAAAGGAAGGAAGAAAAGAAAGCATGCAAAGGAAGACAAGAAAGGAAGAGATGAAAGAAAGCCATGAAAGGAAGAAAGGAAAGGAAGCAAAGAAAGTGTGCAAAGGAAGACAGGAAAGGAAATGAGGAAAGGAAGAGAGGAAAAAAAGCGATGAAATGAAGAGAGGAAAGAAAGTGATGAAAGGAAGAGAGGAAAGAAAGTGATAAAATGAATGGGGAAAAGGAATTGAGGTAAGGAAAAAAAGAGGAAAGGAAGCAAAGAAAAAGTGCAAAGGAAGACAGGTAAGGAAACGAGGAAAGGAAGAGAAGGTAAAAAGTGATGAAAAGAAGAGAGGAAAGAAAAAGAGGAAAGAAAGAGAAGAAAGGAAGCCAGGAAAGGAAACGAAAGGAAGAGAGGAAAGAAAGCAATAAAAGAAAGAAAGGAAAGGAAGTGAAGTAAGGAAGCGAGGAAAAGAAGAGAGGAAAGGAAGAGAGGAAAAAGTGAAGTAAGGAAATGAAGAAAGAAAAGCAAGGAAAGGAAGTGAGGAAGGGAAATGAAAGGAAGCAAGAAAATAAAATTAAGAAAAACAAAAGGAAGCGAGGAAAGAAAGAGGAAAGGAAGGAAGGAACGAAAGAGGATAAAAGCGATGAAAAGAAGAGAAGAAAGGAAGTGAGAAAAGGAGGAGAGGAAAGGAAAGGAAGAGAGGAAAGAAAGGGATGAAAGAAAGTGAGGAAAGGAAATGAAAGGAAGTGGAGAAAGAAAGGAAATTAAGAGAGGAAAGGAAATGAAAGGAAGCGAGAAAAGGAAACGAGAAAAGGAAACAAGGAAAGAAAATGAAAGGAAGTGAAAGGAAGTGAAGAAAGGAAATAAAATTAAAGGAAGTGAGGAAAGAAAGCGAGGAAAGAAAGATAGAAAAGAAAGAGGAAAGGAAAAAAAAAGAAAAGAAAAAAGAAAGCGAGGAAAGGAAGAGAGGAAAGAAATGAAAGGAAGCAAGGAAATGAAACAAAAGGAAACAAAAGGAAGAAAGGAAAAAAAGAGGGAAGGAAGTGAGTAAAGGAAGAGAGGAAAGGAAGCAAGGGAAAAAAAGAGAGGAAAGGAAGCGAAGAAAGGAATAGAGGAAAGGAAGCAAGGATGCACAAATAATAAAAAGATTTACACTGGATTATCCCACAGGAACGGCGACACACAGATAAAATGACCGGAGTGAACGCACCTTTATAAAGAGGCGTCTCTTTGTTTTTGTTGCCGATATCAGGATCGGCACCTGCTTCCAGAAGAATCCTCACACAGTCCAGGTGTCGTCCTTGAACCGCGAGCATCAGAGCCGTCTGTTCCTGAAGCGTGCGTTTGTCCACACACACACCACGAGCTGCACACACACACTTCATTAATCAGAGCATGAATGACCACAAAACCCTCAGGACAACTGACCAATAATGACTAGCACAATAAGGGCCGAGCCAAAACACTAGAGTGACTCGACCTGTTCAACTAGTGCATGGGTTTGTTTTGTGAAAAATTCCACAGAAAGATGTGTGACAAAACAAGCCCTTCAAGCCCGTCTGTGCGACACTGATTGAGTTTGACTTCACTGCTCTGACCTTTCAGCAGCGCTTGAACACAGAGCGTCTGTCCGCAGAGAGCAGCTTCATGCAGAGCCGTCCAGTCGTCTGCGTCACTCGCCGATGCCAGTTCACTCACACGCTGCACATCACCTCTCCTCACCGCAGAAATCACTCTGAGGAGCAGCACCAGGAAGAGACAGATGTGCATAAACAATCAGCCATGTGATGGGGGAGACCGGGGCTAGTTGTCACACAGAAATGTTTGTTTTCTCCAGCAGTGCTTTTTAGAAATGTCTTAAATTTGCATATTTATTTGTGAATTCTGTCCTCTAAACTAAATATTCAGTATAATCATAGTTTTGTAATATCTGGTGAGCATCAAGTAAACAAAATTAACACTCAATCACATCCATTAAGCCAAGAGCCACTGTATAATGAAGGCAGATTTGAATGCTTTATCTGTGTTAGTTTTGGCCAAAACAAGTTTTTGTATCCTTTTCCATTTTGCATGTTTCATTTCTTGTATTTCCAAGTCGTTTTACTGTTCACATTTGGCCTGGATATGGATTTTAATAGCAGGTTCCATTGTGACAACTTACCCCATAGGAAAAATGACTCGCTATAGCAATCTCTATGTGAATGTGTCTGAAGAAAAATGTCAAAAATCAACACCTTCTGAGAAACACTGACTGGAATGAGTGTGACAACTAGCCCCGGTCTCTCCAAAAGGTCAATACAGTGAGATTTGAAAGCAGAAGTAACAAAACACCCGATTTAAAATGACAGCTGAAGGTCGTGCAGATACAAACCTGTCACACATGTCTGTCATATTGTGATGTGACACATATGAACTGAACCATTCGAGTTTTTTCTGTTCATGAACAAACCATGGTAAACACACACACACACACACACACACACACACACACGGACTCACTCTGACGGCTCGATGTCTCGGTCTGCTGCGCGTCCACATGATGAGCTTTTCTGCGGCGAAGAGTTTCGTTTGGTGCCGTTTGTTCGAAATAAGGAGATATATTCAGCATAAGTGAATCGTGTCATTGTGTTGTCGTGTTATTGTCACACAGCGCGCGTGGACAGACAAAGACGCGCGCGCGTGTGCGTGAGTGGACGCCAGTGAACACACACTCGAGCGCTCAGCTGTGTGTGTGTGTTGTGTGTGTGCGCTCAGCTGTGTGTGTGTGTTGTGTGTGTGCGCTCAGCTGTTCATTCGCTAATTTTAGGTTCGTTTTGACACGTGATGACTAGAGTTTACCTTATTTGACTACTCACTCAACCAGCTCAGATAATGACAGATAATAGCAGAGCTGGCTTGCAGTGGAATTACTGAGAAATGAGGGAAAACATGGTAATTGGTTGATCAGATGTCGAGCTGCTCTGGAGGGAAATGCTCGCGGTCTTTTGTTTAGATTCCTTTGAAAGAAAAGGAGAAGGAAATACTACATGAGAACTGACACTTCCAGTTCAGCAGAGGGTCAGATTCAGGGTTTCACATTAATAACACTCACAGTTATGCAGTGATTAGACTATACCTGTTTGATGTCTCACTATCTGTCACCGTCATGCATCTGATGATGGCACTATTGCACGTGAACCTGTTTGTTTGTTACATATTTAGGCAAACAGGTTTTCTGCATATTATGCACACGTAACATATCTATTATTAGGATGTGCATGTTTTAGAAAATCATAATGATGAGCAAATGATCCAGAAACTGTGGGTTAAAACCATGCATTGGTTTGCACACTTCTCAACATCTCATGTGTGTTTCTGATGTTCATATCTGCAGCTCAAGCACTGATGCCTTTTATGGACACGATGGACTCTGTTTAGCTTCACTTCCACTCACACTCGTTACAGCAGTGTTTATAGAGTGCCAGGACATTATTCATCGCTGTCACTGATCACATTCCCTCTACAGACACACGGGTATTTGTTCATCTAATACTGAAAATGATACGGCTCTTTATCTGACTTCAGTCTATATCAGTTTGTCATGCAAACACTTTCTGAGCACTTCAGAGTTACGTATTAAAGAACTTTTAGCTTTTTTTGAGTTGCCGTATTTATTATGTGATTTTTTCTTATTGTTTGGCTGAGAAATATCAGACATTTTGTTAAATGTAAACAGCACAGATCTTACAGGACGATTCTTTAAAGAAAGACTGATATATGTATATCTCAAAACTAGCATGTATTAAGCAGAAGTGAGTTTACAATATTTCTACAGTACCGAATGATTCAAAACTCTCACTGCAGTATATGTTTATGACAGAGGTGTAAAAAGAACCATACTTGAGCAAAAGTACAGATTCCTTACAGCAAAAATGACTCCACTACAAGGTACAAGTAACCAATTCCAATAAGACTTGAGTAAAAGTCTTAGAGATCTGATTTTAACAGTACTTCAGTATTTTACTCGTACTGAATGTAGGCTCAGAGATGCACTAGTCCTCGAAACCTGAGAGACATGATGGTGAAAATAAGAAACAACATAAAATTGAACACCTCAATACTACAATAAATCAAGGTCGACACAACAGCCTCTTAAACATCTACAAACTATCAAGTCTCAGTTAAGCTCAAGTGCTCGAAAAGGTCAAAAATACACCAATATCCTTCAAAAAGGTCTTGTCAATATAGCGGATCAATAATAAGTAAGTAAAATTAAATAGTTTCGGCCTCATCACCTGCTGCAGTCATGACCTCGTCTCCTAAATCAAACACCTGCAATTCAGAAACTGGGTGAGTAAAGGCAAAACACACATGATATAGTACCTTCAATGCCCTTAGATGGCAATATATCGCTTCTTTGTACACAGCAAAATCTCCAGAGTCAAATCAACTCTGCTCAGAGTACATATGGTCCCTCTCTAAATAGTGTTAAAATAACACTGAAGCAGAGTTAAAGTTAATGAGATAATTAAACAATTAATGAAGTGATGATTGTGCATTAATGATGAACACCTGCTGTTAACAAGCAGAATCACTGAAAAAAAGAGAATCACAAGAACTACAACTGACTTCAGTCACAGCCTTATTAATTACTTAATTATCTCATTAACTTTAACTCTGCTTCAGTGTTACTTTAACACTATTTAGAGAGGGACCATATGTACTCTCGAGCAGAGTTGATTTAACTCTGGGTATTTTACTGTGTAGCAGAAACAAACTCCTGCAGAATAAGTTAGGTGTTATGAAAAATGTAATGTGTAACTGCATGGCTCATCACAAATGTATTGGAGGAAAAAGTACATTTACTTGTTCAAATATGTAGTCAAGTAAAGAGTAAAAGTTGCTAATATCTTTGATACTCAGTACAACTACAAAGTAGCCAAAAAGATACTTAAGAACAGTAACTAATTACATTTACTCAAATACTTTACAGCATTTACTCAATTAAAAAATGAACTTTAGAAAGTCTATAATGAAACACACTGTGTGAAAAATATCCATAAAAAAAAACAGAAAAGAGACATTCCTTTTAAAACACAATGCATAATTCAAAATACAACTGAAAAATCTATATGAAAATTCTTTCATATTTCAAGAGCTCGTGTTAGACAAGTCCGTGGTTTTCCCGCAGAATTGGGCTACTTTTACATTGTTACCGTGAGTTGTTGTTTTTCATGTCTGCGGGTGGAAGCGACCACACATAACATGATATTTAGCCTCTGGAATGTGAATTTTACTAGGGGAACCCCACCAAAAATGTGGATTTTACATCCCGGAAAGTGATTTTTATCAGGAGAGCCCCTCTGAAAAGCAACAGCTTTGAGTAGCAATTGAGTGGGTTTTGTTGTATAACCTGGCAACCCTGGTGTTAGCAGCACCGATTACCTCACGCAGACTCACTGAAACTGCTCAGAAACTGTTCAGCCTTTTATGTTCAAACTGGAGTCAGACAATGATGGAGAGAATAAAGAAGTGACAACATGTAGAATGCAACAGGACGTTTCTGAATGGTTAGTTGATGAGTGGAGTTAACTATGTTAAAGTCATTGATTAGCTCATGTGGGAACTGTTGTAAGATCCTACAGAGCCAGAGAATATATGCTGCATGAAGATAGAACAGTTTAGTTTAATTACAGTTATAACTTGTCATGTTGTCATCTTGCTTTTATGACATGCTATTGCATTTGTGTTACCTACTGTATTGCAGTAACATGGCCTCACCCCCTTTGTGGCGTGTTCTCAGGGGCGGGGTTTATGTAAATCTAGGGGTTTATGATGTCACTAACCCAGGAAGAAGCTTGTTGTAGTCCCTACCAGCCATTTGTTGTAGTCCTTAAACAGTGATTTCTGTAAAAGAAAATATCTCCCTTTGCATTGAACTTTGAGCGTCGTAACTTTGCAGATGTTGTTTGTGATCAAACAGCAACATTACACACTAACTAAAGTTAAAAAAGCAAAATCATAATCAAGCACCCCTTTAACACGGTACTTTGGACCCAAGCTCAATGCAGTCACTGAAACTGAACTGAGAGCATCTGTGAATTCCAACAGGAATAATAACAGGAGCTGTGAAGATCAGAAGATCAGTGAGAGTGAAGCTTGAAAACAGACGGTTCGGAGCTTCAGATCAGTGCATAACATCAGCCTTTGGCACAAAACTGCAGATTTAAACTTTGCTTAAGAGCATGAAAAGAAACCTGATGAATATTGGGATCACATTCCAAGAGTGATTAAAGAATGATAAGGAGAGATGAGCAGGGATGATCATCCAAAATGTTTAGACGGCATTGTGAAAGGTAGTATTTGTGCACGCTAAGCAGATTTACATTTACAAGATAACTATTATTAATTTGAGTTGTTAATTTGAACCTTTCATAATAATACCAACTGACAGGGCTCCCTGTATTTTTATAGCATTAGTTTCTAATGCTATTTTTCCAATCTAGAGCAAGTTTTAGTTCAGGCAGGTCACGTAGGCATAGCTCAGCTGTTCAATCTCTCCAATCACAGTGATTCTCCTATCAAGGTACGTGTACAAGCCACTCTTACTCACTGTAAGCTTAGTCAGCTCACAGCCAACCCTCCCTCCACCCTCCTACATATTCCATATAGCTGCACGTTCTGCACCTTTGCTGTTTGTTGTTTTTCTTCTCTGTCTGTTTCAGATCACTGCATCAAGATAAGACTTCCAAGCAGTCCTCGAACGTTATCTCTTTCACCACCTCCATGCATATTTTTCATTTCATTATTTGTACAGTCATTGTTGCTGATGGTTCTGGGGCTGTTATTACAGGCCCAGCTAATCTTTATTGTAAAGCTGAACCCCCATACGGAACCATACCGCCAAACCAAAAATTATAACAATTAAAAACATTGTAACATTTTATCACTGAACTTAGTGAAATTCTTTTTATTTACCAAATCTTATATTGTGATGTAAGCCTACGTTTTTGTTTTGTTTTTTATGCCTTTTTACATAAAATGGCTGACAAGATAACTTTCAATCAGAAGCTTGACATAAGAAGAATATTTCAGCAATGATCCAAATCACACAAGTTTCTGAAGAAGAAGAAAGTATTTCGCCCGACTTCAGTCTGACTTATAGTCTCACGTAGCCAGACATTCAGAGTGACGGCAGAAGGTCAGGACTCAATTCAAAGCTTTCATTGGCCAAGGATCGCCCAAGAGGACGTTTGATTGACATGTAACGCAACCAATCACAGTTTGTTTTGTCATGTTTAGGGACGTGAAAATGTAAAGTTGATGTCCCTACAATAACAGACGAGTGTGCATCTAATAAATTACTCATTCAAGAACGTTGTGCAAGTTTACTGCAACAATGGAGCGATGAACTTCACATTTACATTTACGCATTTAGCAGATGCTTTTATCCAAAGCGACTTACATTGCATTATACTATACATTTGTATTGGAGTATGTGCAATCCCTGGGATCGAACCCATGACCTTGGCATTGCTAGTGCCATGCTCTAACCACTGAGCTACAGGAAAGCTATCACATACTTTTGAAAATCCAGCGTTTATTTGATCTTGATGGCGCTCGTTGTCACAGTTGTAAACACAAGAGCGTTTTTTCCATGAGGGGGTTTGGCATCATGGCATTTGTTTCCAGGTGGACCAGTAAAGGTCGCGACTCACGCATCTCCCAGACATCCTGTAGAATTCAACCAACCAGATGACTACTTCGAAACTCCTGAAGTGTTTCCAGTTAAGTGTGGTGTTGTGATTTTCCCGTGGAATTGGGCTACTTTTAAACTGTTGCCGCGGGTTGTTTTTCATGTCCGTGGGTTGAAGCAACCCCAAATAACATGATATTTAACCCCTGGAATGTGAATTTTACCAGGGGAACCTGTCAAATACACAGATTTTACCCCCTGGAATGCGATTTTTACTGTGGGACCCCCCCCGAAAAACAACTGAGCTAGTTTTGGGCTAGTTTTGAGTAGCAATTGACAGGGTTTTGTTTTGAACACCTGGCAACCCTGTTCAAGTGTGCCATATGCGTTAGACGTTCAGCCAGCAGTCTGTGGGCGTGACGTATGAGACTGAGACTATCCGACCTTTGACCTCTTTTAAAGTGAGATGTAGAGCAGCTGAAAGCAGCACCAGAGAACTGAGATACAGCTGGAGAAACAACAGATCTGAGTAATCTCAGTTCCTGCATGTTTAACATAGTAAATCTAAACTCTTCATGTTTTTCTTCTCACTTCTGCTGAATACTGATGATCTGAAAGTTTATTCACTCATGAACTAAAAGCCGCAACTTTGATTTGATTTTGTTTATTTTCAGTTGTTTGGTCTGTGTTTAGTTCACTTGATTTTAATNATTGACAGGGTTTTGTTTTGAACACCTGGCAACCCTGTTCAAGTGTGCCATATGCGTTAGACGTTCAGCCAGCAGTCTGTGGGCGTGACGTATGAGACTGAGACTATCCGACCTTTGACCTCTTTTAAAGTGAGATGTAGAGCAGCTGAAAGCAGCACCAGAGAACTGAGATACAGCTGGAGAAACAACAGATCTGAGTAATCTCAGTTCCTGCATGTTTAACATAGTAAATCTAAACTCTTCATGTTTCTCTTTACGCAGATGTTCTGCTGTTCAGCATTGAAGTAAGGTTTGCGAATCATGAGTAATAGTTCTTCTCACTTCTGCTGAATACTGATGATCTGAAAGTTTATTCACTCATGAACTAAAAGCCGCAACTTTGATTTGAATTCAAGCGAGGTGCATTTTATTTTCTGTGAAGCAAATAAAATACAGCTTGGATAAAGATGCATGTTTATTTTCAGTTGTTTTGTCTGTGTTTAGTTCACTTGATTTTAATCACTGACACGAGTGTCTCAGCAGCGCCCTGCTGTGGACGCGGCAGGATGTGTAACTACACCAGCTGTCATTCGGGAGAACGAACACTTCCGCTCGGTTACCATGATACCAGCCTTGTTGTGTTTCTGAGCAACAGCAAAAGCGATTTCATCGGAACAAACACTCGCTATCAACACGGCTCTAACACGGCTTATTCCCTCCTCTCTGTTTGCCTGCATTTCTCTATAAAGCACTCATGGATTCCGCGTCTCTACCTGCTCTGAGAACAGACGCAGATCTAAAGCTGAAAGTAGAAAACAGAAAGAAGAACGTGTTTGTAACGCAGTTAGAGGAGCACAGGTACAGATGCATGTATACTTCATTGTGTTTTTGCTACTGTAACCAAGTTATAAAGCTATTTCACTGCAGTGCTTTGTCTGTTAATGTTGTTTTTGACAGAGAGCAGAAGGATGAGCATATAAAGCACATCCCTGTAATAACTCAGGTGTGTATCAGAGCCACAGATACAGCACACTATATTCACACGGGAATAACTTTACTCTGAAATCACTTTCACTCAGAAATAGCTCACACATTATTACAAACAGACGTTAAAGGATTAGTCCACTTTCAAATTAATTTTTTAAAATAATTTACTCACCCCCATGTCATCCAAGATGTTTATGTCTTTCTTTCTTCAGTCGAAAAGAAATTAAAGTTTTTGAGGAAAACATTCCAGGATTTTTCTCCTTTATAATGGACTTCACTGGGGTTCAACGGGTTGAAGGTCCAAATGTCAGTTTCAGTGCAGCTTCAAAGAGCTCTACATGATCCCAGACGAGGAATAAGAGTCTTATCTAGAGAAACCATTTTCTAAAAAAAAATTAAAAATTATATACGTTTTAACCATAAATGCTCATCTTGAACTAGCGCTCTTCCTCTTCTTCTCTATTTGAATTCTGGCAGTGTAGACACTGCTAAGTGTATTACTGCCCTCCACAGGTCAAAGTTTGAAGTAATTGTTACTTGCACTAGCATATTGTATATGACAATTTAGTTCAAACTTTAGTTCAAACTAGTTCAAAGCTAGTTCAAGATGAGCATGTATGGTTAAAACATATACATTTTCATTTTCTTTTAGAAAATGAGTGATGGTTTCTCTAGATAAGACTCGTATTCCTCGTCTGGTATCGTTTAAAGCCCTTTGAAGCTGCACTGAAACTGTCATTTTGACCTTCAACCCGTTGAACCCCTGTGAAGTCCACTATAAGGAGAATAATACCAGAATGTTTTCATCAAAAACCTTCATTTCTTTTCGACTGACGAAAGAAAGACATGAACATCTTGGATGACATGGGGGTGAGTAAATTATCAGGAAAATTTTAATTTGAAAGTGAACTAATCCTTTAAGTAACACATTGGCTTACACTGTATTTTAAGGTGTGTTTCAGTGTAATTATACATGTAAGCAGTGAGTAATATTAATTAACTACATGCACTTATTATATGGTTAGGGTTAGTTGCTTGTAATTATGCATACTTTACTGAAATTATTACAGTAATGTAAAATGTGACAACACTGTACAATAGTGTTACCATACACTGAAACATGACATTTTTAAGTAGAAAGACTAAAAGTGTTTTCTTGTAAAGCATAATCTTAGTTTTATTTACAGTGTAGTGTCTGAAATTAATGTGCTAGTCCAGGGGTGTCCAAACTGGGTCCTGCAGAGTTCAGCTCATAGCCTCAACACACCTGCCTGGAAGTTTCTAGTCTGCCGAGTAAGAGCTTGTTTAGCTGGATCAGGTGTGTTTGATCGGAGCTGAACTCTGCAGGACAGACTCCTCGAGACGAGTGTGTGTGATGTGATGATGTGATGTGATGCAGGGCTCCAGCGGGCTCCTCCAGACGGGTGTGAACACGCTGCAGTCCACACTGGTCCTGAAGAAGCGTGTGGAGGTGGACGAGCTGAACGCACAGCTGATGGACAAACGGCAGCAGGTTCACGACTGCATGAAGATCCTGCGGGAGAGACGAGCGCAGCTACAGCAGAGACAGACGGAGGTGAGCGGAGATCCGCCTCTGACAGCTCAGGGCTCCCCAAACTTCTTCACATACATGTTTAGGACAGTAAGGTTCAGCAGGCTTTTGAAATCACTGCACTATAGAGTGCACTGGTGCTGCCCTCTTGGTACTGGAAGTATTTTTTCCATTAAAGGTGCAATATGTAAGAATTTTGCAGTAAAATATCCAAAAACCACTAGGCCAGTGTTATCCAGTGTTATATATTTTGTTCAGTTGAGTACTTACAATATCCCAAATGTTTCCAACTATTTGTAAATCGTGAGAAAATTGCAATTTTAACCAAGGCTCTGGGGCGTGTGAGGAGTCGCCTGTCAATTGCGTCATACCCGCGTTACCCTCGGTTTCCGGTTTTATTTTGTAGAAACCATGGAAACACCAAAGATGCTTTAATATATTACATGTTTTAATAGACAAGGGAACAACTGTTTTGATGTATTTATAGACAGAAAACGAATTGTTGTTATATAGCTCAACACATTTAGTCTCATTGTTTAAATCAATTTTCTTGATTTTTTGCGAGTACCATGCTTTACCATGCCTCAGAGAAAAACACTATTTTGTGAAGTAGCTAACATAGCATAATCAGATGCAGCTTTATTTTTAGTAACAGTAATACAGCATTTTCTCCATCATACAATACGCTTTAAAATTAATTGCACGCAATTTATCAACACAAGCCATCCAGCATTTAATATGATATTCTAAAATCGATCTATCTTACTGCAGTGTGTAACAGTGTCTCACAGCAGCCGCCGAGCGAACGCTCAGAGTAACGTTATAACATCATTTTCAACACACAAATGTATCTAATATGATAAACAGAGCTGCGTTACCTCATACTCATGACCGGAAGAGCGGAAGCGGCGCCGGCGGCCTCGTTCAGCTCCCACAACACGCTAATAATAGCATCCATGAACATGAATTCTTCCCGAGTCCTATCCCTATTCTTTTCCACCGGATGTGATGTGAAGACCACATGTCCCAAGATTCTGCGCTCAAACTTGGCATCATCAAGCTATGCCTTTGTTTTGAATAGACCTCTAGAGGCAGAAAATATTACATAGTGCACTTTTAATTTCTCCCTTGGAGACTTTAAAATAGTCTTTGTTAAAGAGTTATAAGCCATGAACCAAACCAAGCAGCTACAAGGAGAATCAACAATACAAACTTTGATTTGAAGCAAAATAGGTCTATTTGAAAACTGGACAAAAAGACTGTGAACGGCTTTAGTGAGGGAAAGAACTACTATCCCATGAAGCATTGCGAACAGCATAATCAAATTAAAAACGATGGAGGAATATAAAACTGGCCATTTAAAGCNAACCATGGAAACACCAAAGATGCTTTAATATATTACATGTTTTAATAGACAAGGGAACAACTGTTTTGATGTATTTATAGACAGAAAACGAATTGTTGTTATATAGCTCAACACATTTAGTCTCATTGTTTAAACTAATTTTCTTGATTTTTTGCGAGTACCATGCTTTACCATGCCTCAGAGAAAAACACTATTTTGTGAAGTAGCTAACATAGCATAATCAGATGCAGCTTTATTTTTAGTAACAGTAATACAGCATTTTCTCCATCATACAATACGCTTTAAAATTAATTGCATGCCATTTATCAACACAAGCCATCCAGCATTTAATATGATATTCTAAAATCGATCTATCTTACTGCAGTGTGTAACAGTGTCTCACAGCAGCCGCCGAGCGAACGCTCAGAGTAACGTTATAACATCATTTTCAACACACAAATGTATCTAATATGATAAACAGAGCTGCGTTACCTCATACTCATCATGACCGGAAGAGCGGAAGCGGCGCCGGCGACTGTGGCATAATAAAAGTCCCGCTGCTCGTGAGGCGTGTGTTGCCCAATCGCTCCAGCTCCCCGTTCAGCTCCCAAAACACGTTAATAATAGCATCCATGAACATGAATTCTTCCCGGGTTCTATCCCTATTCTTTTCCACCGGATGTGATGTGAAGACCCCATGTCCCAAGATTCTGCGCTCAAACTTGGCGTCATCAAGCTACGCCTTTGTTTTGAATAGGCCTCTAGAGGCAGAAAATATTACATAGTGCACCTTTAATTTCTCCCTTGGACACTTTAAAATTGTCTTTGTTAAAGAGTTATAAGCCATGAACCAAACCAAGCAGCTACGAGGAGAATCAACAATACAAACTTTGATTTGAAGCAAAATAGGTCTATTTGAAAACTGGACAAAAAGACTGTGAACGGCTTTAGTGAGGGAAAGAACTACAATCCCATGAAGCATTGCGAACAGCATAATCAAATTAAAAACGATGGAGGAATATAAAACTGGCCATTTAAAAATATTGATTATATAAAAATATATTTTAAGTTTATTGCAATATATTATATATACAGTATACACACACACACACACACACTTTTAATACTTTGAGGCCCCGTTTACACTTGTGCATTTTTTTTTTAAATGCATAACTATGGTTACGCCTGTTATTTACACTATTCTGGCATTTTTGACCCTCGAAAACGACTTTTGACAACGCTGCAGACCCAGTTTAGTTTGAAAACGCCGGAGTTGTGTTTGAGTGTAAACGGACCAAAACAGAGACTTTTGAAAATGATGGCATGGCTGCCCACGTTTCCTCTGTGTGTACCTTGACGACCGTGTAAACAATAACATATATGGCACATTAGTGGATGAAACTGCTGTTCGATCATGTTTGTTTGAGAGTATGTTTCCTCACGCAGACAAAACACAGAGCAGCAAAATTTGACAAATTTGTGGAGGAGAACGAGGTGAAACGTCGCCGTGCACTGAAGAAATTCCAGATGGAGAAACAGCAGAATGAACTGAAGGAAAAGGAGAAAACTGAACTCTCCACACAACTCCAGGACTTACAGGCAAGGTAACATATAAAGACTTTACAGCCGTACCAGAACCAGCACACACACAAAACCCTCATGTACTGAAAACCAGAACAAAATCTGAAATATTAAGACTGTTCTGTTCTGATCATCTGACTTCTCTATTCAACAGACAAATGTATTTAAAAGAGCGAGTGAACAAGTACAAGATATTCGAAGAGTTTCTGATGAAGACTCTTGATTTACTTCCAGACAGTAAGAACATTTGGACAGAAAACAATGACGTTTATAGCCCCCTTTACACCAATAACTATAACAATAAAGATATAGTTTTAAAAATCATTCTAATTATAAAAGAATAGCCACACCACAACTATAACGATAATGAAACAGAGAAACGATATTATCAGAATCACTTTCAGAGTGATGTTATTCACGATAAAAAGAGCTCAAGCATTTAAAGCTACAAACTGCAACGCTTATAATAAACAATATTGTGCGCTGGTGAGGATGCTAATATAGTTATCGTCCCCCCTGTGCAGACTATCTAGGGTACAGGACAGACCTGGTGATGCCGATCATCAGACGCAATGAGACGCTGAGCATCAGCCGACAGGATCTCCTGCAGCAGTTAAACAGCCTGACGGACGAGCTGAAGATGAGCCAGAACCAGCTGGAAGCCCTCCAACACCAGCACAACACGTATAAACTGGTACAGTCAGAACATTACGGGCTCGTTACAGCATTACAGCTCGTCACTGGAGCCTTACACATGCATGAGGTTTTGATGTGTTTTTGTCTTTGAGGCAGACGACCAACCAGGAGCTGTCCGAACGACAGACACAGCTGGATCAGATGAATGAGAAGAACAAGCAGCTGGAAATGACACTTCAGATGCACATGGCCCAGTCCAGAGACCAGGTCTGAACACTAGAGTAGCGGCTCCCAACACTGGTCCTGGAGCCCAACGCTGTCTCTCTGGAGTCTTCACTAACGAGCTGATGAGTTTGATTAGGGACACGCGCTGGAGCTCCAGGACCAGGAGTAGAGATACTGCTCTAGAAGCGTGTTTGACATGCACACCAACACACTGATAACTCACAAACATCAGCTTACTGGATTAACCCATCGTCCCGGTTTACACACAAACCAATGACACGGCAACACAAGTAAACCACATTTACTAGAATTTACTAATAATCAGGTTATTCCCTGGTAATGATGTCAGAACCTAATCATTTGTGTATCTGACTCCATTTGTTATGTCAGATGTGATATTAAATAAGCAGTATTTTGTCTGAAGTGAGCACATTTTTATCATTTTTGGGTCCAGAAAGAGTACATTTCCTACTGCCGGCTCTGTCTGGATGAGCTTCAGTCCGCAGTAAAGATGCTTTCCTGTCACGCATCAAACACGCTCACTTCACTGAGCCACAGAACGCTGGTTAAAGGTTTAGTTCACTTAAGAATTCAAATTTCCTGATAATTTACTCACCCCCATGTCATCCAAGATGTTTATGTCTTTCTTTCTTCAGTGGAAAAGAAATGAAGTTTTTTGAGGAAAACATTCCAGGATTTTTCTCCATATAGTGGACTTCACTGGGGTTCAACGGGTTGAAGGTCCAAATGTCAGTTTCAGTGCAGCTTCAAAGAGCTCTACATGATCCCAGACGAGGAATAAGAGTCTTATCTAGAGAAACTATCGGTCATTTTCAAAAAGAAATGAAACCTATATACTTTAAGCACAAATGCTCGTCTTGCACTGCTCTGTGATGTTCTACGCATTACGCAATCATGTTGGAAAGGTCACGCATGGCGTAGGCGGAAGTACCGCAGTAGGGCGAAAAACTCAATCTCATTTTCTCCTCCAACTTCAAAATCGTCCGACATCGTTTACTTTATTTTGTAAAGTGCGTTTGACTTAGTCTTTGCACGTTTGCTTTGTAAACACTGGATCGGTACTTCCGCCTACGTCACGCGTGACCTTTCCAACATGATTACATAATGCGTGGCGCATTTGTGGTTAAAAAGTATATAATTTTTATTTTTTTAGAAAATGGCCGATGGTTTCTCTAGATAAGACTCTTATTCCTCGTCTGGGATCATGTAGAGCTCTTTGAAGCTGCACTGAAACTGACATTTGGACCTTCAACCCGTTGAACCCCAGTGAAGTCCACTATATGGAGAAAAATCCTGGAATGTTTTCCTCAAAAACCTTAATTTCTTTTCAACTGAAGAAAGAAAGACATGAACATCTTGGATGACATGGTGAATAAATTATCAGGAAAATATTCATTCTGAAGTGAACTAATCCTTTAATGTGTTTACATGAACGAGAAATCCAGCTGTGTCCGTCGGTTTATGCTGAAGCCCTTTATAAAGAAAAAAGGGTTAACGCGTTTACATGATCACATGCATTGTTGGTTTATTAATCATAATGGGGTTAAGAACATGCATGTAAATGTAATCAATGACTGTATATCTTGCAGAATGAAAACCTGCAGCAGTTAAATCTGTCAATCACATCACTTCATGAAGCAGGTTGTTCTGTGAAACTCGTGTTGCTGTCCTGATGCAGCCACGAGTCCCGCTCAAACTCATGAAAGACCCCATGCTGCTCAACTGAACATAAACACGCTTGTGACCAATGAGAGGACAGTTTGCTGACCTGTGTTAACACTAGTGTTCTCTTATGAAAGCAAGAATGAATTCAGTTCAGTGTCAGTAGAGCAGTGATGTATGAAGCACCGCTCACACATACGTCACTTTCACACTTTCAGCTTGTGCTGTTCAGCAAAGCAAATTCACATTATTGACGTGAACATGAAATCTGCACGGTGAACATTTCCACCCTCATGTGAAACTCATGATGATTGTGTGGATTCTGATTGGAATGACTGGATTTCGCCCCCAAAAATTTTACCGAGCAACAGTAAATGTGACTAGCCACTGTTAAAAGTTTGGTCCTGAGTTACAGATTTTGAAGAGTTTTAACATGTTTCAAGTTGCAGCTCAAGTCTGTATCCCATCGGTCTCTCTCCCACTTTAGTTTAACTACTGTCACATATAAATGCAAAGAGGTGAAAGTGAATATAGAAATACAGTAAACTGAATTAAATGAGTTTACATGCTTCTAGCCATCTTAATCAGGGCTGGTTTACTCTCTTCTGTTTGCATCATGTCTGTGATGGGTTGTTTTGTAGGTGGAGGAAGCGGGGAACATCCTGATAGCCGTGAGAAACCTTGCAGAGCAGTGTTACCTGAGCCACTACGGCCCTCTGGACAGCATGGACACGGTCACCATGATGGACATGATAAAGGTGCCGGTGCTTCAGTGACATTTAACCCACGGCACATAATCAGAAACTCACAAACATGTTTCTTTCTTCACATGCTTTCAAAGGAGTTCATCGTGGAGAAAGCAGACCTGGAGAGAAGAGCCACGAGACTCACAAACAGCAGCGCTGCCACAGCCAAGAAAAACCCTTCCGGAAGAATCCAGCCGAAGAGCCGCAGCAGCAGATCCACTGCCAGGAAGACGCCGCAGTAGATCCATGCTGTCGCAACGAGAGTGTGTCCGAGTTCAGTACCAGCATTTGGGTTTAGATACGATTGACATTGCTTAACTCTTTCCCCGTCATTGAATTTTCCAGCAATTAAGTTATACAGTAGGAGGCGCTATTATGCATCTTCTAGTACAAACTTTCTAGATCAAAACACAGGCGAAGAAGCAGAAACAAAGGATAGATGCATTGCTGACGCACATGTAAAATAACACGATCATCAAACATTAAGCAGCATATAAATCAAAACTGCCTGACATTCCTGAATTAAATGTTGAAGAGGAAACGACTGTGAAGCTTTGAGGTGTTGACGTCTCTATCTGTTCGATCATCTCTGAATACCATCCAGACCAAGACTTTGACTAAAACTTGATTTTCTCTGCTTGTTTGTTGCTTTTTATGAAGCTTAAAATTTGATTAAAAAAAAGGCATGAAGTTAGAATAAACGTGGTTTTGTTTAAAAGCAGAGGGTCTGTTTTTTTATTGCACGTTCAGATATTCATACATCAAAATATTCTGGGGGTCATGAAACTTCTGTGAAAATGATCAAAAATGCTGTCAACTTTTTCAAAAGTGTTAACAGGGAAAGAGTTAACAGAGTCAATGTGAAACAGTTAAATGTTTCTGATTGTTCCTGCTGTTTGTGAACTTTGAAACTAAACTTTTGCTGAATAAATAAGAGACTGTTAGAGACGCTGTGCATTAAACACAAAATGTGCATTAAAAGAGATTATCAAGTGATCCCGTTCACGTTTTTATTATGCAACAAACTGCTTCATCAGTAATTCATTGTAATCATTTCCGTAGTTATTGTGAAAGGACAGTGTGGCGGTTCAGTTGAAACACTGCGTCATTATCGAGGTTTAGTTTGACTAAATACTGAAGCACAAGTTAATGAGCCTCTTCAGCCTTAAACCGTCTCAGAAGAAAGTCAATCATACGGGTTTGAAATGACATGAGAGTAAAAGATGAGAGAATGTTTTAAGTGTAACACTTCATCTATTAGAATTGAAGTCTGGATAGATGAAATGCCCAAAAAGAGAAAATCTGTCAGATTTAACAAAACAAAATAATTAAAATAGAGAAATATTAAGGGAAATAAATGAACGATTTCCCTCAAAGGATCAATAAAGTCCATCCATCCAATGATTTAAACTTTCTTTCCCTTTAAAACTGGTCTTACAGGTCAGGAAAGATCTCTAGTTCATTATTTATCATTTATAATGTTCTGTTCACAATATATTTTTAACGGCAGTCATTTACAAATGAACGGATCAGGATCCACTGAGGTTAGAAACCACTAGACATAAAACACTGACGTTACATCAATAGAGACGCATTAAATGTGTGTCATAACAGACATGGTGTCATCTCAGACCGTCACTAGAGCGCTGTGTAGTTCCCTGCTTTCTGAAAGTGTTAAGATGTTTTAAATGTCCCATACTTTGGTAACATTTCCTCTTTCCTTACAAACGGACCAGCAGGACTCTTGGTGTCACCGCTGCTGTGTGCCGGTCTGTCTGCCGCGGCTCACGCTGGCCAGCGCCGTGTCCGCTGTGGAGATGGGCAGCTGAGGCAGGTGTAGTTTACCCATCTGTGTCGGGTACTTGGTCTTCATCTGGTTTCTGAAGACCGGCTGAGAGATCAGATGCTTCAGCTGCTTCTTCAGGCCTTTCATCAGCCTCTGCTGCTCTCGGTCCTCATCCTCACCTTTACCACCTCCTGTAATGAACAAACCAAAGGTCACGGGGTGAAAGGTCACACTGTAAAAACTGCTCACGACACTTCAAAAGCCATAAAGCTCGTACCCATCAGCAGGTCATCGTCCACGTCGATCTCCATGGCCTCGGACGCTTGTCTGACCCAGGAGTTGTGCTGCTGCTCTCGGCTGTGGAAGAACTCCATCTTCTCGATCTTCCTGGCCAGATTCACTCGCTCCTGTCAGAGATAAACCAGCTTGTGAAGCCTTGCACTACAACACCACAGGTGCTCTAAGAACGCTAGTGGACGAACTAGAGGTCACATGGGAATTAAAGTCAATATGAAACAGAAATTTTAATCTTTTTCTTCCATATTGTGCTGTATATCTGAGGAAAACGGCTTCTGGAACAAGAACAAATGTAGGGCGGGGCTTGATTTTGTCTGTGGAGAATTGATTGGATGGTTGTGGTTTGCTATTGGTGGATCTCATGAGAGTGACAATGCCCTCGTCAGAAGAGAAGAGATGAGATGTCGCTGCAAGAGGGAGGGGAGGTTATTCTGATTCAAAATTACGAGGAACATGAATTTAAGCAATACTCCATAAAAAAAACAAACAAACATGTCGTCACTTTTGGTGACTTTAAGAATTAAAATGCTAAATACTAGATTGCCATCGTTAATTATTGTGAAACGGTGCCATTGGACTTCAGATATGCAACTTAGTCACCATGAAATGAAAATGAATAATTCATATTTATTATGGAATATTAAATTTTTTACTAAATGATTTTTTGGAGCACATCTTTGTTTTAAATTCATGTTCCTCCTAATCTTGAATCAGAATCTCTTCTCTTCTCTGATGACGAGGGTGGGGCAACCTGTCACTCACATGAGATCCACCAATAGCAAACCTCAACCATCCAATAAATTCCCCACAGACAAAATCAAGCCCCGCCCTACATTAGTACTTTTTCCAGAAGCATTTCACTTGATATATGTTACAATAGGAGAGAAAATATTAGCACAACTTCCCTAATTTTGCTAATGCAGACCTAATTTCTCTTATCTGACTGTAATCGCTCTCTACATTTTCTCCTCTTTAGTAAAGTTGTGGAAACACCTGAATGGATTTTCATGGTTATGGATTTCATTTTCATTTAATTTTGGGGCAAATGGGAACATTAAGATGATATTTGGTACAATGGCGGATGCAGAAAGTGGAAGATGGGTGGGCCTCTAAAAGTGTGGGTGGGCGTTTTCCAACTGGCTTAATTTAGAAGAAGAAGAAAAAAAAGGGGGTCACTTCTCAAGCCCCCGTACAAGCTGTGTCTGTGATGTTGAGTTGGGAGAGGCTCAGGCGTGACATGCGAAAGGGCCGTTTGGAAGGTTGATTTATTTTTTAAATTCTGCTAGGAGTGTCGCAGAAACGACATACTTCAACTTTAAGCACTAAAGCTCCGGCTCTAATTGCGCAGTGCATTCAAATGTGAGCGGCCGCCAAGTGAAAAAAAGAAAACAAAAACAAAACAGGAGGCGCAGGCGCGATTACTTGCATTTTTACCTGACAAAAGCGGAAACAACTTAAAATACTCCGTCATTTTTGGTCATAATGCACATTTGAAAGCTCTACTTCTATTTCTGTAAACTCTCAATAACAACAAAATGTTGTGCTTTTGTAAAATAATGAAAACAAACATGATACGCTTTCTGCCAACCTGAATGTGTCACCAAAAAATTAACCGAAACTCAATGTACACTTGCCTCACAAACATGAGAAATATCAAATTTTAAATGAAATTCAAACTGAAAAATACTCTCTGCTTGTGTAATCTGTGTGAAAGGTGGATTTCTCTCTATAGGCGCGTCCACAATACTGTGGATATGGCGTGTCAGCATCATCAACTTCATCTTTGCAGCCGACACTGACTCAGAAAACACTAGTTTATTAATAAACAATTTAAACGTCTCTAATTTTCCCCGACACATTCATATCGTAATCATTACATACATAATGCGTGCGCTTGAGCGTGGAATAGGCTATATTACGCCTACATACATATATTAAATGCTTGTTATGGTTTAATATTCTCCTCAGTATATATTTAAGTAATTACATAAATGCAAATGTGCGATTAATCGACTAATGGCTTAAATGAATGACTAATAGTCAACTAGGAAAATCTTTAGTTGGGGGCAGCCCTATGTATGTCCCTGGATCTGACAGGGTGGCCAAGCTGTCAATCTGGTGTGCCTTTCTCAAAAGCATCGTTATCCAGCTAACATCACAAGTTCCGTCGTTACTAACATAGATCAACAATTTGGTGATTCCCGAAACCACAGTTCAAACAAACATTCGCAAACTTGTGTGGTTGGAACGACAGCTCTCGAGCTGTGGTTAGAAGCAGAGTTTCTTGTTTTTATTCCATGTGGACTTAAATCATTATCTTGAGCAAAATAAGCAAGCTGACAATGTATATCTTTTATTTTGAATATATACAAATGTCATTTATATATTTTAGTTTGTCAAGAGATTTAAAGCACCGTTTCTGGAGAGTGCACGTGCGTACGTGCTCTAGAACTTCAGAACAAGCCTATGATTGAATCTAAATAAAGCAAAATAACTGAGAAAAATGAGAATTAGTCCTCAGATGCCATGTCTGTGATTTATAGCAAAATTTATTTGCATTAATTCGATCTCAAACGGATTTATTTAAAGACGTTATTACTCCACCACCTGCGTGACATCATTCACCAACGTGGCTGAACGTCAAGTTTGCGACAATACGGTTTCGGGAAACAGTTGTGACTAGTTGATTTGTACAACGATACACCGTTCTATGGTAGTGAAGCAGTGAGTTACATCGTTGTGCAGGAAACCACCCCTAGGTGTGGCCCGGGCACATCCGTAGATCCGCCCCTGATTTGGTATAATCTCCTTCTGCAGACATTTGGCCTGCTCTAGTTTACTTCATTGCAGAAACATCCTGAAGACAGACATGTGTCAATCAAAGCAAGTGTACAATTAGATGTTTTAATTGAGACTCTTATTTGTTCCCATGTTGACCTCACACATGTTGTTTTTGTGCATGAGTGCGTGTGTGTAATAACTGCGGCCCAGCGTACTTTAATGGCTGCCATGCACTTCTCCTGCACTGGAAACACGGGCAGATCTTCACTCTTGTCCAGGGTTCTGCAGATCTTCTTGTAGTTCATCAGGTCATCCGGGCCGATCAAGAGCAGACTGAGACCCTCTTTAGTGGCTCGAGCCGTCCGGCCGCTGCGGTGGACGTACGTCTCAGACGTGCGAGGAACCTAAAGGGGTGACAGAAAAGATTACGAGATGCTCTGTGATATCAGAGCGCCGCAGAAGTTGACTGCTCCGTACCTGATAGTGAATCACATGCTGAACGTTGGGAATGTCCAGCCCTCGAGCGGCGACATCAGTGGTGAGCAGGACACAACTGAGAGAGGAGAGAGAGTCAGTCACACACCCAAACACAAGAGCTGAGTCCCAAACCACACACTGTGCACTCAACCATCTAGTGTATGAGGTGGAGAGGTTATTTTTTCTGATTAAAGCTGGGATCGTCGAGTGCATGAAGTGTCCAACGTTCAACACACTGGTTTAACAGTTTATTAAAGGGATAGTTCAGCCAAAAATGAAAATGTTGGCATCATTTACTCGCCCTCATGTTGTTCCAAACCTGTATGAGTTTCTTTCTTCTGCTGAACACAAAGGAAGATACTTCGAAGAATATTGGTAACCAAACAGTTGATGCACTTAGAAATGAAAATGGCTTTTTGAAAAATTGTATTTATATTAAACATTTTAATCAATTTCATGAATTTTAGAGATGCACCAAAATTATTTTTAACCAAAACCTAAATTAAATTTTTTATTTGGTCAAAAACCAAAACAGAAAAGGGGGGAAAAAAGTTTATTTAATAATCAATTAATTATTCAAATGTATTTAATAATATTATTTAATAATAGTATTTAATAAGCACTCAAATGAAAAAAAGTTGTACAAACATTTAAATTGCACATGAGGTCATTTTATATCTACCTTTTAATACTTTTCTCCAATCTGTGGTTGAAATATTAACATTTAAACAGTGGCCGTCATAAACGCTAGTTTTCATGACAGATTTATTTAAAAATTCATTAAACACTGAAGAAAAGGTTGAGTACAAATATAATGAATATGTAATATACTGCATATTCAAAACAACACTCCTCTCTACAGTTATTTTTCTAGCTGACTATCGAGTTTATGGTCATTGAATGTCTTTTCTGAGGTAAATGTAATGTTACGTGACACTGTTCTCAAGCTGTTTTATTGACGTTTTTCCACGGTTGAAACACTGATTGATCGATTACATGAGACATGATTAATTTCAGTAAGTTCAGTACTGTATCTTTCAACATTCCTTCTGATGTTCATTCATGTTTATTTGCTGCTGTAACTAGTAGTAAAAAAGACGATCGGTTCAACTGAGGCACTACAGCGATCTGTCAGCACACATTAAACGGACACAAAAACACATTTATTGACTGAATTTAGTGATGACGAAATTTAACTGAAATTGAAACTGACAGAATTCGAAAGCTGATTCTTTGTTTTATATCAAAGGTATCAAAGATTGAGATAATTATTCACCTGGTGGCCATTTTGATAACTCGAACGCCGTTGAGGGGTACACAAACCCGGAAGTTGGACTCCGATATGGAGTCCAATCGATACGGATAGTTCGAAACTCTTTGGTCATTTTTGAACAAGATGCTAACGGTCTAATCAGATTCAATGAACTATGCTAAGCTATGCTAAAAGTGGTACCGCCAGACCCGGAGATCGGCTGAATGGATTCGAAAACGGTAAAACTCAACTGTTCAACTCTAGGGGAGTTGGAAAATGAGCCTATTTTAAAAAAAAAAAGTGGAGTGTTCCTTTAACAGCATAAACCATTTCTGCCAAAACCAAAAATTGCTGTTTTGGCAAAAAACGTTTGATAGCTAAAACATCAGTGCATCATCTGTGTATTTAAAGTGCAGTATTTCTTGTTGGGATGAACATTGTTAACACTCCAGAACGGCAGTAAACGGTGCACAAGCAGGTGAAGTGGGACGCTGGGCCATTTCTCTCACCTGTCCTTCTCGGCGAAGCGCTCCAGGTTCTTCAGCCGCTGTTTCTGGTGCATGTTAGCATGCAGAGGCAAAGGACTGCAGTCCAGGATCTGCAGCAGCGCGTTCAACCTCTTGATGCAGTCGATGCTGTTGGCGAACACCATGCTGCGGCCTGGATACTGCAGCAGGAAGTAGTACAGGAACAGGTCCTTGTCCTCCTTGGTGCAGTTGATCCGGGTCTCCGTCAGCGTCTCCACCGTGGCTTCCTTGCGCGTTAGGTCGATGACTTTGGGTTTGTCTTTAATGCCCACCTTCTCCATCAGGAGCTGCAGTTTGCTGCGCTGCTCTATCTTCGTGCGCTTCTTCTGCTGTATGCGCATCGGCAGGCTGTGCACCATGGTCAGCGTGGCCGAGAACACGAACGTCTGCCGCTTGGGGTTGAACTGGGACGTGTTGAGCATCTCCAGCAGATTCTCCAGCTCTGCAAAGTGGCCCTTCTCCACCATGCGGTCGGCCTCGTCGATCACCAGACACCTGATGATGATGATGATGACAACAGCAGCTCAGCAATACATCAAATATTAGCCATATCATCTTTGCTGACCATATAAAATACTGTATATGTCACATTAATGATAAAAGTTTCACTTATGAAGACAGTAAGCCAATCTCACGAGTAGAAGAGCGTCAAAGGTTTCTATTTACAATGTGTTTAGCAGTGCTGAGGATTGTAACCAATCACAGACATGTCTGTTGAGAACTGAACGCAAAGACCAATCAGAGGTGTTTAAGTTCTTCAGATTAGTCAAAACACTGGAGTTTTCATACAACACACTCACTGATTCTGTTCTACATGCTCACAAATCATTTCTAATAAAAATGATAACAATAACAATGTGTAAACGATGTAAATAAGAGATTCATTGAGCAGTATAGACAGCTTCACTGATGATAGGCGGTGTTTTGGCAAGAGTGCAGTGTGAACTCAAGCTGAAGTTATTGACAGCTTATAAAGGCAGCTCTTTCTGCTTGCTTTGTTTAGAATGGTTATATTTCTCATGCTGCTCGAAACACCCTGCCATGTCTCTGGATTGACGATCTTATTTAATTGC
>RJVU01037445.1:485549-497179 GCA_003731715.1 Anabarilius grahami | reverse complement strand
CAAATCCGTTAAAGGATTATTAGGCTGCATAAAATAGGTCAGCCGGAACCGGGAACACTTTCTATAACACCAGATGTACTCGTTACATCAGAAAAAGAATGGCATCTACGCTAATATTAGTCTTTCTGTTTATCCCCAGGTTCACCGTAGTCAACCGGATCCGGGCCATATCCAGCTGGGACCATGAGACGACGCCAACGCAGCCCTGAAGTATCAGCAGAGATCGAGTCGACTAGATCATCCATTGTGAAGACAACTGGATGGAACTGAAATAAACACTTTGATTGTTGCGATCCTATCAGACTTATGATAGCAACCTGATTCGTAACAAAGCACTGTTCGCCAGAGGAGAACTGGCCCCCTGACTAAGCCTGGTTTCTCCCAAGGTTTTTTTTTTTTCTCCATTTTAACACCTATTTGCCACTTGTTTGCCACCTGATGTCACCTGATGGAGTTTGGGTTCCTTGCCGCTGTCGCCTTTGGCTTGCTTAGTTGGGGACACTTGACATTTGACTTGACATTTGATATTCAACAGTATTCTTGACATTTAATCAACAGTGCTTCTGATCTGCCTGAATTGACACTATTCTTTAAGAGCTGCTGTGCAGCCAAAATTATGTACCAGTTATCAATGTAAAGCTGCTTTGACACAATCTACATTGTAAAAAGCGCTATATAAATAAAGGTGACTTGACTTGACTTGTGGATACTGTACTTCAGAATCACAGATTCTACGTCTTGAAAGTATGACCAATATAAGAATTTTCACTGGAAATATGGAAACATGTCACCTCATTCTACAATATTTCTATGATTAAATCGCTGACTCCTCCCCATCAGCCAATCGCTGTGTGTCTATTCCATAGCAACTTACTCTTAGCTTAAGACTTCAGTCTATTCCTTAGTAAAAGTTGGTCTCAGCAGCTTTGTGAATAGGTTTTACGACAAAAATCTTAGCTAAGAACTTTTACTGCTATTTAGGAGAACTCTTAGTGGTAAGATAAAATGTTTTGTGAATACGGCCCCTGGTTTCCTGAAAGTAAGTTTAATTGTAGTCTAAGAGACTTTATGGACTATGCCTTAATTTTGTGTGGTTCATCTTTTCCCAAAGAATTTTTGGGGGGAGGGCCAATTTCAACAAGCTCCGGTGGCAGTGGAGCTTGTACCGTTACAAGGTTCTTTGCCTTTCACCCTGATTATTGTGACCCCAATATTCTCTGCACTTCCAAACCCAGTGATTCCCTCACCAGAGCCTGTTCACGTGATGGCTGCATCGGAGTCCGTTCCTGTATTTGCAGCCATTCCAGAGCCTCGTCACGTCTCATCAGATCTTCCAGAGCCTCGTCACGTCTCAGCAGATCTTCCAGAGCCTCGTCACGTCTCATCAGATCTTCCAGAGCCTCGTCACATCTCAACAGATCTTCCAGAGCCTCGTCACGTCTCAGCAGATCTTCCAGAGCCTCGCCACGTCTCAGCAGATATTCCAGAGCCTCGCCACGTCTCAGCAGATCTTCCAGAGCCTCGCCAAGTCTCAGCAGATCTTCCAGAGCCTCGTCACGTCTCAGCAGATCTTTCAGAGCCTCGTCACGTCTCAGCAGATCTTCCAGAGCCTCGCCACGTCTCAGCAGATCTTCCAGAGCCTCGTCACGTCTCAGCAGATCTTCCAGAGCCCTCGTCACGTCTCAGCAGATCTTCCAGAGCCTCGTCACGTCTCAGCAGATCTTCCAGAGCCTCGCCACGTCTCAGCAGATCTTCCAGAGCCTCGTCACGTCTCAGCAGATCTTCCAGAGCCTCGCCATGTCTCAGCAGATCTTCCAGAGCCTCGCCACGTCTCAGCAGATCTTCCAGAGCCTCGTCACGTCTCAGCAGATCTTCCAGAGCCTCGCCACGTCTCAGCAGATCTTCCAGAGCCTCGTCACGTCTCAGCAGATCTTCTAGAGCCCTCAGCTGAGATGGCTGCCATGCCTGAGTCCTCAGAGATTGCAGCGTTGGCCATTATGGCCACAGCCATTTAGTGTGTGTGGGCTGCGCACACATCAGCTCCAGTTCCAGAGCCCGCTCCAGTCCATGAATCTGCTCCTGAGCTTGCTTCAATCTATGAGTCCATTCCTGTGTCCACCTCTGTCCATGAGTCCAGTCCAGTGTCTGTCCCAGTCCTAGAATCCAGCCTAGTGGTCGTCCCTGAGTTTCCTGTTCGTATTGACACGAATTTGGAGGTCATCCCTGAGTTTCCTGTCTGCCATGACATGACCACGAAGGTCGTCTCTGAGTTTCCTGTCTTCCTTGACACGACCACAGAGGTCGTCCCTGAGTTTCCTGTCTGCCTTGACACGAGTATGGAGGTGATCTCTGAGTTTCCTGTCTGTCTTGACACGAGTATGGAGGTGGTCTCTGAGTTTCCTGTTTGCCTCGACATGACCGCAGAGGTTGTACCAGAACTGTCCGTTTGTCCCGACGCAATCGCAGAGGTTGTTCCTGAACTGTCTGCTCACCGCTACATGACCAGTCAGAGGACATTCCAGTCAGAGCCCTGGAGGGCTTTTCTGAGCTCCCCGTCAGACCCTAATGGCAATGCTAACCTCTCTGTGATTCATGTTTCAGTTTCTCCTGTTCAGCCATGTTGGTTCCCAGTGCTACCTGATCTGCTGTTGTGATTAGTTAAACGACAATCTTTAAGAGGAAACAGAACTGACTTATTCACATTCATTCTTAGCCCTGATACATCTGAAAAATCTTTTATGCATTTCACTGCTTTAATGATTTCATTCCTATCTTTCACAAATAAGGCAGTGTCATCTGCAAATTGACACAACTTAAATGTTTTTCCTAAAGCTGTAATTCCGTGAAAATGTCCTTTTTTTGATGTGAAGGGCCATTATTTGTGTTGCTAACAAAAACAAAAAGGGTGAGATTGGATACCCCTGTCTAATCCCTCTACTTATTTCAAATCTTCCAGACATCCCCCTTGCTAGTTTTACATAACTGGTACATCCTGTGTATAGGGGTTTGACTGCCAAACCCCCCCCAAAATTGCTTTAAATAAAAAGTTGTGTTCTATGGTATCAAATGCCTTGTGAAAATCAATAAAAAAAGATAAAACTAAGACATATTAGTCTATCATATCTAGGATCAATCTAATATTATTACTAATGTGCCTTCCTTGAATAAATCCAGTCTGTTCCTCGTCTATAATATTTTCCATTCCTTTTTTTTTTTTAGTCTTTTGGCAAAAATTAAAGCAAATAGTTTGCCATCATTATTTAATAGACTAATGGGTCTCCAATTTTCTAAATACATTTGGCTTTGGAATTAATGTAATAACTCCTTCTCTTAAAGAAGTAGGCAATTCCCCCTTTTCAACAGATTTTATGAAGACGGCTAACAAAAAGGGAGCTAAATTATCTCGAAACATTTTATAGAACTCACTAACAAGTCCATCATTACCTGGAGAACGATTATCTTTAAGTTTGCCAATACACTCTTTAACTTCCTCCAATTTCAAATCACAATCACAAAACAACTTAAGATCATCATCAATAACTTTGGCCTTGTCTACAACACTATCCAGAAAGTCATTCAGATCAGGAGATACAAAATTGGAAGTATACAGGTCTTTATAAAACTGAGTAACAAACTTTGATATTTTTTTCCATCCTCTATGACTGTATTATTAATTAACAATTTACTTATAGAAGTCAATTCACCATTTCTTGTCTCCAAATTAAAGAAATACTTAGTATTTTTCCCCCCTGTTCCAACCATTTATGTCTTGATCCGATAAAAGCACCGGATCAAGACATAAAGCTGCGTTTTCTTGATAAATGTTATCCAATTGTACTTGTAATGATGATATATCCATCAGTTCTAATGCAAGTTTTGTTAAACTTTACCCTGAGGAAATCCTGATCTTGTTCTTTGAACCACTCCTTATCATAAACTCCACCCTCTTCCAACACTTACCAGGAAGAGACTGACTTATTATTTCTCTTTTCTGTCACACTGACTCTCTTCTCTCTTGACAAAAGCAGTGAAGAATCAGCGATCAGTGGAGAATGAAGAGAAACACTTTCAAGAAGGATTTTTGAGACATTTGTTTCTGAACAGACAGCAGATCGTTGTGATTCTCAAGGTGATTCATTTTTAAAACTGTCGTTCAGAAAGTGAAAGTAAAGTTTACATTGCTGGAGCTCAAACAGTGAAAATGGCTTCACTAAATGAAGAGCTTTCTTGTCCCGTGTGCTGTGAAATCTTCAAGACTCCTGTTCTTTTATCATGTAGTCACAGTGTCTGTAAAGAGTGTCTTCAACAGTTCTGGAGGATCAAGAAAACTCAGGAGTGTCCTGTCTGCAGGAGAAGATCCTCAAAAGAGTTTCCTCCAATTAATCTTGTGTTAAAAAACTTGTGTGAGTTGGTCCTGACGGAGAGAAATGAGACGAGTTCATCAGGATCTGAGGAGATCTGCAGTTTACACAGTGAGAAACTCAAACTCTTCTGTCTGGAGGACAAACAGCCTGCGTGTGTAGTGTGTATTAATTCACAAAAACACGTCAGTCACACATTCAGACCCATCTGTGAAGTGGTTTCATCATATAAGGTAAGACAAATGACTCTTCTTTCACATGTAAGTGAAAGTCAATGTGACAAGTGAAGGCCAAGAATGGTAACCCAATACTCGGAAATTATCCTCTTCATTTCATCTATCCAGTTAGTGCACACATTAGGTGTATAGTATAGTGAACACAGACGGAGCAGTGGGCAGCCATTTGTGCTGTGGTGCCCGGGGAGCAACTGAGAGTAAGTTGTTTCCTTCAGGTCACCAGTCTGACTCTCTGAACATTAAGCCACAATTTCCCTTCACAACTTTATAGTTGTAATTATACAGTAATTATTCATATCACATTCATGCACACAATATTTCTCTCTGCCATTTTACTCAACTTTATATGACATTTACTGTGCTGTGAAAAAGTATGTCTTCGGTTTTTGTGTCTCATACTAATTCAAATTTTAAATTTAAATTTTAAAACCTGGGAAACACAGAATACAGTTTTTAACACCTATCACTTGTGAACAACTATTCACCCCCTTTAGCAGCAATAACTGCAGCTGAATGTTTGTGATAACTGGAGATCAGTCTTTCACAGCGCTGTGGTGGATTTTGACCCGCTTTTCTTTCCAGAACTGCTTTAGTTCAGCAACATTGGAGGATTGGAGTCCTGCTACATAATTTCACTGGATTCAGGACTTTATTTCTTTTGGGAAACAATAACTTAATTTATCATGCACTTTCGACTTGACAACGTTGCAAACCATTTATATTCACACACTGCATGAAAGGTAATATTTGAAAAACGCATAATAGCGGCACTTTAAGATATTTTAACAAACTTCATGCTGTTGAAAAAGTCCTATTTAAGTGTGATTTGATTGAACAGGGCTGCAGTGATCAGGAGTGGTTGAGTTTAGTCCAGCTGAACCACATTATAAATACAGTTTCATAGATTTGAGGAATTAGTAACTACGGGGGCAAATACATTTTCACACAGATGCAGATAATATTGGATAAGTTTTTTGATTCAATAAATAACATTGTCTTTTACAAACTGTACTTTGTGTTTTCTCAGGCTGCCTTTGTTTTATGGCTTTAATTTCTGAATCAGTTTAGTTTGAGAAATCAGGAAGAGGGCAAATACTTTTTCACAGCATTATATGATCATATCACTGTATTCTCTTCTTCTCTTCACTGTAATCTGGTGTTTTATGTGTTTTTGTTCTTCTAGGAGGAGCTCAATACAGCACTGAAGTCCTTACAAGAGAAACTTCAACACAATGAAGAAATGAAAAGAGAGTTTGAGAAAACAGTTCAACACATCAAGGTGAGGAAACAGAATCGAGAGTCATTTTCATTACAGCTGTAGGATCACTATATACAGTTATGATCTGATATATTTAATATAATGGATTCCAGTTTATTATTTCTGTAAATGACGAGCAGTGATCTGCTTCTGGATCCGTTATATGTCGGTATCCGAGTTTATCTGTGATCTGAATGATGTGAAGTGTTGATGTGTGTCGATTGAGATGATTGAAGTGAATGTGATTTGATTTCAGTCTCAAGCTGAGCTCACAGAGCGTCAGATTCAACAGCAGTTTGAGAAGCTTCATCAGTTTCTCAGAGATGAAGAAGAAGCTACAATCACTGCACTGAGGGAGGAAGAGGAGCAGAAGAAGCAGATGATGAAGGAGAAGCTGGAGGAGATGAACAGACACATCTCAGCTCTTTCACACACAATCAAAGACATGGAGGAGATGATGAAAGCCAGTGACGTCAGCTTTCTGAAGGTCTGATTTCAGATCATTGGTTGATCATTGGTTCATTGATTGAGTTCTTGATGATAAATGGTGTGTTTGTTCTGCAGGAGTTTCCAGTCTCAAAGGAAAGGTGAGTGATCTGCTCCTGTCTCTGGTCTCTCTGGTTCTGATCCAAAGCCACTGCAGTTCTGACTCCTGAATGTTCTTCCAGAGTCCAGAGCTCACAGCCGGATCCACAGATGGCTTCTGGAGCTTTGATTCATGTGCCGCGTTACTTGGGCAACCTGCCGTTCAGAGTCTGGAAGAAGATGCAGGACATCGTCCAAAACAGTGAGTCTGACTGCAGAAGATCTGAGCTCTCACACACACACTGGAAATGATGGATGAGTGGAGAGATAAATGTGCTTCATGACACAAACTGATAGATAGATAGATAGATAGATAGATAGATAGATAGATAGATAGATAGATAGATAGATAGATAGATAGATAGATAGATAGATAGATAGATAATGTGACCCTTTGCAAAGCCCCGCCCCCTTAGTTACTGTTGCTTTGTCTGACAAGTCATGGCGCTGTCTCGCCACACGCAGTGAAAAATACATCGCGGAAGAAAGAGGACACTGACAACACGTCGACGGACAAGACAGAGCAGGTTACTTATGATATTAAACAAAGTCCCAGCTTTCAAACTGTGTAGTTTTTTAAGAAATTCAAACAATAAAAACGGTTTTGTGGCTCTTTAATGTGTGACAGATTGCTGTAGCGCCTCAGCTCAAGCGGCTCGTGAACCGATCATCTCTTCCTAATAGTTCATTTAAAGCATCAAATAAACATGAATGAGCATGAGAATGAATGTTGTTTCAAACACGGAAAGACGTCAATATACAATTTTTCAAGTTTAACTCCACCGAGGTTAATCTTCTAACTCCTGACTGCTTTGTCGGACAAAATGGCGGATTCGGCGTTATGATTGGTTAAATCGCTTGTCAATCAAACTTCCTGCGAAGGGTCAATTACAGTCTGTGGGATTTTTCAGAGTTTTGATCATCATTTTTAGAGTTTGATGGTTGTTACGATTAGAAGATTTTCTCTCAGAATAATAATATTAACTAGAATGTACATTTCCTGAAGAGAATGTGAGCGGTGCTTGCAGTGGCAAAACTAGGCACTCGTTGCTAGGGTGTTTCTTGGCAGTTGCTAGGGTGTTCTGGGTGGATAGTTTGATGTTGCTCAGCAATTGCTAAGGTGTTCTGGGTGGTTGCTAGGGTGTTATGAGTTGTTGCTAGGCAGTTGCTAGGGTGTTTTGGGCAGTTGCTAGGGTGTCATGAGTGGTTGCTATGGTGTTGCTAGAAAATTGCTAAGGTGCTCTGGCTGGTTGCTAGGGTGTTGTTGGTGGTTTCGAAGGTGTTATGAGTTGTTGCTAGGCAGTTGCTAGGGTGTTCTGGGCAGTTGATAGACGGTTGTTAAGGTATTATGGGTGGTTGCTAGGGCATTGCTAGGGTGACCTGGGTGGTTGCTATAGTGTTGCTAGGCAGTTTTTAGGACATTGTGGGTGGTTGCTAGGGTGTTCTGGGTGGTTGCTATGGTGTTGCTAGAAAGTTGCTAAGGTCCTCTGGCTGGTTGCTAGGGTGTTGTTGGTGGTTTCGAAGGTGTTATGAGTTGTTGCTAGACAGTTGCTAGGGTGTTCTGGGCAGTTGATAGATGGTTGTTAAGGTATTCTGGGTGGTTGCTAGGGCATTACTAGGTGGTTTCTAGGGTGTCCTGGGTGGTTGCTATGGTGTTGGTAGACGTTCGGTAGTTGTCAGAGGTGGTTGCTATGGAGATTTTATAGAGTTCTTAGCATGTTTTCAGCCTGGTTTAACACTTAGCTAATCACTATTAGCATGTAGCTATTCACTGCTAGCATGTTTTGCATGTTGGAAGTTCAGTTTTCTAGCATGAGTCAAAAGAGCAAAACCTCATGTCTCTAAGATGTTCTGATGCAGAGATATAGGTCTTGCTGAACGGTTGCTAGGGTACTCTGGTACATTCATGATCAATGACAAACGGTCAACTGAAGTTTGTACAGAAGAATAAATAATATACAGTTTTTCATCTACAGCAGAATCTCAGCAGATCTCATTGATTTATTGTGATTTTAACTGATGGACACAAACGTCTGAATCACACATTTAATGTTTGTAGTTGATGATAAAATGAGTGTGAAACTAATAACAGCACTGACAGTGATCAGAGGAACATGTGTTTGATCAACAGTGTCATAATTCATAATAATCTGTGTTGGTTCACTCTTGATCATTATATGAACAATAAAAGCATCTGTTGATTGTGTCTCATCAGCTCCTGTGATTCTGGATCCAAACACTGCGAATCCACGTCTCGTCCTGTCTGATGATCTGACCAGTGTGAGAAACAGCAGGAACAAACAACCTCTTCCTGATAATCCAGAGAGATTTGACTGGTTTGAGTGTGTTCTGGGTTCAGAGGGTTTTAACTCAGGAACACACTGCTGGGATGTGGAGGTTAAAGAGAGTTCATCCTGGGCTCTTGGAGTAACTACAGCATCAAACCAGAGGAAGGAAGGTGTTTTCTTCAACACTGATGTCTGGAGTGTGTCGTATGGATGTACTTTAGGTTCTGGTTTTCGTGTCAAACAGAAGCTTGATCGTGTGAGAGTGAATCTGGACTATGACAGAGGAAGGGTGTCATTCTCTGATCCTGTAACTAACACACATCTACACACACTCACACACACCTTCACTCACACACTCTTTCCATTCTTTAGGTGTTATCCCTCTCTGAGGATCTTACCGGTCAATAGTCAGTAATCGTTACTCCTGTAGGTCTGGATCTTCCTGCTTTCATCATGTTTCCAATATTTAATCCAGATCACATGAGTAAGAGCTGTTGATCTGAATATCAGTACGGCGGCTGTGATTGGGCCGTGATGATCACATGACTGATATCAGCACTACAGCAACACTCACACTCTCATATTTCACATCAACAGATAAACAAGTTTATTTCATTAGAGTTTAGAAGAAGTTTAAAAAGCATTTTACACAATAAGAACAATTATTAGACCATTTTAAGATAATAACATTTACATGATTATTATTTCAGTTTGTCACTTTGCTAATTTTCACATAATTACATAATCTTTTTTTTTTTTTAACTGAACCTAATTCTACACAATTTCAATGAATTTGTAAATGAATAAATGTTTATTTCAGTTTAAATGATTGTTTGTTCATTTAATTTCAAGGATGTAAATGATGAACGCTTAAAAACTCTTGATTAGTGCTGTTTACGGATCTGATCCTTAAAAACTAAAAGTCAATGTTTCTGGGATTCACTGAAATCTGACAAAGACTGAGTTTGATAATCCATATTTTAAAAAGTTTTAACATTTCTGAGTCACACACAGTCATCAAGAATCAGCGTATGAATATGAACAATGTTGATGATCAACACAACGCTTCATGCTGCAGTGCATGCTGGGTACGAGCTAGAGCAAAACTCACCCATTACTCCCAGCATGCATTGCGGTGGTAACATAATTATGCAGCTGGAATGTCCCTCTATTTTCTTTTATTCTTCCTCTTTTATTTTAGCTGTTGTTTTGTTGACTGTCGTAGCTTGTTCTGTGATGTTCAGAGTTGATCTGAATATTCTGTTGATTGTCATCGTTGTTGAGGTTTGTGTGTTGAGTGTTTATTTCATAGACTGTAAAGAAACATGGAAGACGCTCCTCACTCTCTTCCATTGTAGAAAAGTGAAGCTGCCAATGTCCCAATATGGCGATGACATCTTGTGCTGATTCTGTGCAGTAGTGAGCATGAAGTGGAGTCGAGCGCTATAAAGGATCACACTCCCACAGAATCGTTTAGTACATTTTACTGCAGAACAACTCATTATGTCGGTGTAAAATAAACAGTTATGGAAAATATGGAAAAGTTAAAGCTCCAGTCTCATTCTGAAAAAAGTCCGCTGGTGCCTCAGTGAGTACTTCACTCAGAGAATTGTTTAGTTATTTAGTAATTTAATTGTTTAGTTTGTTCTACGTCCCATTTAATTACATATAGAGGGCGGGGTTTATGAGCTATACTGGGACCAACCACCTGGGGGCGACCATCTTTGGCTTCACTTTTCAGGACTGGTGTGGCTTGTGTGGTTTATGTCGAAGTGTCTCAATAGTTGAAAATTCCTGCATTAAAAACATTTCAGCACATTTGAGAAATAAACTCTATTTAACTAATAGTGCTGATGCGATTCAGTCAGCTTTCTGATGACACTTATTTTAATTTATTTAATTTTTTACCATTTCACAGAACCTGAATTTCATTATTGATTCTTTTGAATAATTAGTGTTTGAACCAGTTTATGCAGTGAATGAGATTCATAAATATTCTGATCTGTTCAGATCTCAGTCTGTTTCCCCTTCAGTCTCTTTCTGTATCAATACACAAGTTGGTTCAAAAGAATGAACACTTAGCTTTGGATATAAAGCTGAAGTTATACTGTCTCAGAGTTCACTCCTAAACTTCTCCCTGGTTCTTTAGTGCAATAAAATCTGTCTTTGTGTAAGCTGTGTTTGCATTTACCTGCTTAGAAATAGCTTGACTTGAACAGGAACCCCCTGTTCTATTTCTAACCAAGTAAATGTTTGAATTATTTGCAGTAAAAATGTGCAATATTTGCAGTATTAATTCATATTAACTAAGTAATTTTTATTGTTATAATTGTGATTTCATAATATTTATTAATATTTTCAAAATATTTACTTGTGAAAACATGTTTTTTCATTTAGTCAAATAGCAAATAGTGGAGCTCTGCAGCATCTACTGGAAAAAGTGATAATTTTTTACTTTTAAAACTGCATTTTCCAAAAGATGGCAAAAATCTTACACTAAACCATGTCAAATTATCCACGTTATTCCCATGAATGAAAGTTAGAAATGTGGGTCTTTTATAAAGTACATTTTACATAAAAAGCTGTTTTTGTATAAAAACCTATTAAAAATATATATATATTTTACATTTATTTATATAAAATCATAAATCTTCCAAAAACTGCACAAATGTGGAGTAAAAATATGAATAAACAGAGAAAATTACATTTGTTTAAAAAAACCCAATAACAATTATTTTGTTACAAAATTACATTTTGTTGCCTGTCTCCAGAGAACCCGAAGGACACGAGTGTCGACCCCAAATGAAGTACGTCAGAGGGTTAACAGAGAAAACGGGTGATTGACAGGTGATCTGATGACATCAGCTGAAAGAGAAAGACGTTTCAGAAGTGGAGCAATTTA
>RJVU01037445.1:457149-469649 GCA_003731715.1 Anabarilius grahami | reverse complement strand
TAACAAATTATTCAGCTGGAATGTCCCACTATTTTCTTTTATTCTTCCTCTTTTATTTTAGCTGTTGTTTTGTTGACTGTCGTAGCTTGTTCTGTGATGTTCAGAGTTGATCTGAATATTCTGTTGATTGTCATCGTTGTTGAGGTTTGTGTGTTGAGTGTTTATTTCATAGACTGTAAAGAAACATGGAAGACGCTCCTCACTCTCTTCCATTGCAGAAAAGTGAAGCTGCCAATGTCCCAATATGGCGATGACATCTTGTGCTGATTCTGTGCAGTAGTGAGCATGAAGTGGAGTCGAGCGCTATAAAGGCCTCGATCACACTCCCACAGAATCGTTTAGTACATTTTACTGCAGAACAACTCATTATGTCGGTGTAAAATAAACAGTTATGGAAAATATGGAAAAGTTAAAGCTCCAGTCTCATTCTGAAAAAAGTCCACTGGTGCCTCAGTGAGTACTTCACTCAGAATTGTTTAGTTATTTAGTAATTTAATTGTTTAGTTTGTCCCACGTCCCATTTAATTACATATAGAGGGCGGGGTTTATGAGCTATACTGGGACCAACCACCTGGGGGCGACCATCTTTGGCTTCACTTTTCAGGACTGGTGTGGCTTGTGTGGTTTATGTCGAAGTGTCTCAATGCCTAGTTGAAAATTCCTGCATTAAAAACATTTCAGCACATTTGAGAAATAAACTCTATTTAACTAATAGTGCTGATGCGATTCAGTCAGCTTTCTGATGAAACTTATTTTCATTTATTTTATTTTTTACCATTTTACAGAACCTGAATTTCATTATTGATTCTTTTGAATAATTAGTGTTTGAACCAGTTTATGCAGTGAATGAGATTCATAAATATTCTGATCTGTTCAGATCTCAGTCTGTTTCTCCTTCAATCTCTTTCTGTATCAATACACAAGTTAGTTCAAAAGAATGAACACTTAGCTTTGGATATAAAGCTGAAGTTATACTGTCTCAGAGTTCACTCCTAAACTTCTCCCTGGTTCTTTAGTGCAATAAAATCTGTCTTTGTGTAAGCTGTGTTTGCATTTACCTGCTTAGAAATAGCTTGAATTGAACAGGAACCCCCTGTTCTATTTCTAACCAAGTAAATGTTTGAATTATTTGCAGTAAAAATGTGCAATATTTGCAGTATTAATTCATATTAACTAAGTAATTTTTATTGTTATAATTGTGATTTCATAATATTTATTAATATTTTCATAATATTTTCATAATTTTTACTTGTGAAAACATGTTTTTTCATTTAGTCAAATAGCAAATAGTGGAGCTCTGCAGCATCTACTGGAAAAAGTGATAATTTTTTACTTTTAAAACTGCATTTTCCAAAAGATGGCAAAAATCTTACACTAAACCATGTCAAATTATCCACGTTATTCCCATGAATGAAAGTTAGAAATGTGGGTCTTTTATAAAGTACATTTTACATAAAAAGCTGTTTTTGTATAAAAACCTATTAAAAATATATATTTTTTAAATTTATTTATATAAATGTAAAAGATATCATAAATCTTCCAAAAACTGCACAAATGTGGAGTAAAAATATTAATAAACAGAGAAAAATTACATTTGTTTAAAAACCCCCAAAAACAATTATTTTGTTACAAAATTACATTTTGTTGCCTGTCTCCAGAGAACCTGAAGGACACGAGTGTCGACCCCAAATGAAGTACGTCAGAGGGTTAACAGAGAAAACGGGTGATTGACAGGTGGTCTGATGACATCAGCTGAAAGAGAAAGACGTTTCAGAAGTGGAGCAAGTTACATTTTGATGAACAAACATTAATTTCTCTAGCATATTGTGCACTGATGAAACATTCTTAATAAGAGCAGCAATGTGAATTTAGTCAGTTATCATTTCATGTTGACTTCAAATGTTGCTTGTAATGAGTAACTGAGCAAGTCTTTCAAGAGTTAAAAATATATAAAACCTAAAAACCCAAAGGGGCGAGTGCTGCATTCACTGAAGAACCACTGAACCCTGTCTGCTGATTTACATGCTCATATTATCATAGACTGTATAAGCACACTGCAAAAAATCAGAATATTCTGATTATAATCCATTTAATTATTTACAGATGTGTTAAAAATAAAAAAAATAAAAACGCCATGTAAAGCAATGTAAATTTGATCTGGTTCAATGTATAGTTTATTATTGTCAAAGTTTATTAATGTTGTGGAAAGATTTCAGTGTTTTACAGCTAAATGCTAGTTTCCTCACACTCAGAATATCTGTCTTGATTTCAGCACAAATATCTAAACATCCTTAAATTAAGATACGTTTACTGGAGAAGAACAAGTTTATTTTTCTGACCTTACTGGCAGATAATTATTCTTCTTTCTTTTTTTACACACAAACTCAATTCATTTTGATACAAACAAGACTTAATATTTGTACAGATCAAGATTACTCATTTTACTCTTCAGTTCATAAAGCATACTCAAGAATTGACTTCTTTCTAATAGATTCAAGATTGCTACAACATGTCGTTTCAACACAGTATCATAATAGACTGTTATCCGACCATGCCCCAATCTCTCTTCATTTAAAAATAAATTCGAGCAGAGGAAATTATGTCTGGAAATTCAATAACACGCTGCTAAACGATGTCAAATTCTGTGAATATCTCTCCAATAAGTTTGCATGGTTTTTAGAAAACAATGATAAAGAAGATGTTTCTGACTCTGTTCTATGGGAGACAATGAAAGCAGTTATCAGAGGCGATATTATTGCATACCAAACAGCTAAAAAGAAAATGAAGCCAAATTAAATGAAATTGATAAACAATTAACACACTTAGAGACCGACTACAGGTCTACCAACAGCGAGACCATACTTAAGAAAATAGTAGCGATGCGAAGTGAATACAATTCGATTCTTTCTAAGAAAGTATCAAGACAACTTATGCATATCAGGCAAAAGCAATTTGAAATAGGTGATAAGCCCCAAAAATTACTTGCACGCCAATTGAAACAGGCTCAAGCTGTTACGGTAGCTGGTACATCAAGCGCACGACAAGGAGATAGAGTTACTATAAGACTTTACTAGGAGATAAACAGGAATCCACAGGAACATATACCAACATAACATGAGCAATACCAGACAACACAGGACTGGAAACACAGGGCTTATATACAAGGGATAACAAGGAGGGTGATTAGGAACAGCTGGGTGTGATGATTGTGGTGATCAGTTGCCATGGTGATTAACTGGTGGTGGGAAATGGAACAACAACAAGTCCAACAATGAGTCCAGAACAGAGTGCACATGTGACACAAGCATCGCGTGCAATACAGAAAATAAAATTGAGCTATGGGACTGTAATTGTTAATTCCAAAGAAATTAATCATCATTTTGCTGATTTCTACAGGGAAGTCTATGAATCTAAGTGCTATATGACTGAAGAGTCAATAGAGAATTTCTTTTCTGATTTGAATCTTCCTTCTCTTAGTACTGAAGCAAAACAATTCCTAGATAAAGAAATTACCTTGGAAGAAATAAATGAAGTAATATCGCAGTTACCTAATAATAAATCTGCTGGCCCGGATGGCTTTAGCGCTGAATTTTACAAAAAATTCAGGGACAACCTTGTACTTATGATTCAAAGATTGATTAAAGATGTAATAACACAAAATAAATATCCACCAACAATGTATCAAGCGAATATAATACTAATTCCGAAACCGGGACGCGATAAGCAGCAAATGTCTTCATACCGTCCAATCTCTCTCATTTCCATTGAATCTAAGATTATAAGCAAAATTCTTGCAAACAGATTGAAAACATACATTTGTTCAATAATTCATCAAGACCAAACTGGCTTCATGCCCAACAGACATATTTACTTTAACTTGAGACGACTGTTTAATATAATTTATCATAAGAAAAACTCAAAGGCATGTGTAATTTCGCTAGATGCTCAACGAGCTTTTGACCAATTAGAATGGAAATATATGATTGCGGCTCTAAAGAAATTTGGTTTTGGTCCAGAATTTATTAAATGGATTGAAATCAACATCTCAGTATAGAGCCTATAACGACAATGGGCAGACCCCAATATCTTTCATTATATGCAGACGATATTCTCTTGTATATTTCTAATCCTGCAAAGTCCATTCCACCACTACTCAAGCTTATTGAAGAATTTGGCAGTTTGTGTGTGAGTTTTGGCAATTCACAATTAATTGGGAAAAAAGTGAACTAATGCCAATCTCTGACAACCTTGATCAAGAATTCCTAGCCAGTTCTAAATTTAAAGTTGCAAACCAGCATTTCAAATATTTAGGCATAATAATTACTAAAAAGTCCAACATGCTTTTAAAAACTAACTGGAAAAAGAACATTTATCAACTTAAAGACAATATAACCTTTTGGAAAACACTTCCCATGTCCATGGTAGGCAAAATAAATGCTATAAAAATGGTTGTACTTCCAAGATTTTTATATATATTTCAAGCTATCCCTTTTTCTATTCCCCTTCATCTTTTTAAACAGCTAGAATCTATTATAACAGACTTTATTTGGGCCAGTAAGCCAGCAAGGATTAATAAAAAACATCTCAACAAATCCAAGGATCAAGGAGGGTTTGGGCTTCCTAATTTTAAAAATTATTATTGGGCAGCTAATCTAAACACTTTAGCGTGGTGGAGAAAGATCAGTTTAATGGAGCCAGACAAACCAGAATGGTTAGCAATAGAGGAAGCTTCTTGTATTAAGACTTCATTAATTGCCCTGCTTAACAGTCCCATTAAAATAGACTTAAAGTGTTACAATGGAAATACAGTTATTTCTAATTCAATTAAAGTATGGAAACAAATCAAGAAATATTTGGAAATTCCAGATATATATCTGGATACTCCAATTTGCCATAATCATGCTTTCCCCCTAGGGCTACACGATAAGTTCTTTTTTCAATGGAAACAAATAGGCATAACCACAATTAAAGACCTATACTACGAAGGCAAATTTAGCTCCTTTGACCAGCTAAAGCAACACCACGCCCTTGCCCCCGCAAATTTTTTCCGTTATTTGCAGGTTAGAGATTTCATCAGAAAGAACATCACCGATTTTGAAGTTTTGAAGTTAAATCCCAATTTAGAGAACATCATAAAGGTACAGACTGGTATAAGTGGGGGGGTGTCTCGTTTCTACAATTTACTGCTAGAAAAGGTTAACACTGACACAGAGAAAATAAAACTTGACTGGGAGGAGGAAATGGGTTTTAACATTCATGAAAATACGTGGGAGGAATGCTTGAGAAACATACATGCATGCTCTGTGAATGCTAGACATAATCTGATTCAATTCAAGGTAATCCATAGGCTCCATTATTCAAAATCAAAACTTCATAAAATATATCCTACAATATCTCCACTCTGCAACAAATGTAAAACAGTAGATGGCACTTTGTTCCATTCTTTATGGTCATGCTCTAAAATCTAGCCATTTTGGAAAGGCATATTTAAATTTCTATCTGAAGCACACTCTATCAATTTGGAACCTGAACCCAGCATTGGTATTTTAGGAGCAAATAGTACTTTTTGCAATAGATATCAAACACAATCCATTATGTTCTGTATGATGTTAGCAAAAAAACTTATTCTACGGATGTGGAAAGCAGACACTGCCCCAACCATTGAACTATGGACCAGAGAACTGGGCAATATGTTGCATTTGGAAGAATTGAGATATTCATTAAACGGGAAACTACCCACTTTTAAGAAGATTTGGAATCCAATCAAATTATTCTTACAGGAGGACTGAATTAGCCTTTATATTTAGGCTTTATTTCCTATTCCATACTGTCCAGTTTCCTTTTATTTATTTTTTTTGCTGTTGCTGTCCACCAATTTTTATTTTTTATTTTTATTTACTTATTTACTTATTTGTTTTTGCTGTTACTCAAATACAATATGCTTTGGTTTATAGAACATTTAAAAGAAACCTTCTATAATTAATCTAACAGGGAAGGGTTGGGGTGGGGTTATTTTATTATTNTTCAGCACAAATATCTAAACATCCTTAAATTAAGATACGTTTACTGGAGAAGAACAAGTTTATTTTTCTGACCTTACTGGCAGATAATTATTCTTCTTTCTTTTTTTACACACAAACTCAATTAATTTTGATACAAACAAGACTTAATATTTGTGTCATTTTGCTTCAGTAAATGTATCTTGATTTAAGAATGTTTAGATATTTGTGCTGGAAAAGGAGGAGAATCATTTTTCTGATCAAAGGCACTACAGACGAGCCTGTACATTAGTCTACTACTAGAGTTAAAGGCTAACTGCACTGTATTTACAGATTAAATGTGAAATGAATATAAATATGAATATAAATAATAATTTAAAATATACATTTTATTTTGATATTTCTATGTACAAAAAAAGATGAAATTCTGATGCTTGTAAAGTAAATGAATGAGATGTTTATAACAGTATAGCAGATACTGACATAAAATGCATATAAATATCAATATCTGTCAATAATATGTCTTAGTAAGATGATATTTAAATCCTTAGTTTTGTAACGACTGAGACAAATCAGACACAAATATCTGTATATTTAACAAATAATTGTTTGAAACTCACTTTGGGGTCTGTCTCCATCCCCAGAGAAGATCAGTCTGTACAGGAGCCTCAGTTACAGGTTTTATTGTGCTGAAGTATGAAGTTTGACACATGGAAGAACAGAGACAAAGAGACACAGTCCTCAAAACAGACTTTCCTGCATTAATGATTGTGTATATGATTCCTGTGCCACACATCAGTATTACAAGAATCTTTAATAGTTTCTTCAAATCAGCTCAGCCAGTTTAATCACGCTCACAGACAAGAGCCATAAACTCCCCCAAAAGGAAGTTCCCACTACAGACATTCCACTTTGCTCATTGGTCAGGTCCACCTGAAGAGGTGTGGCTCCTCCCAGAGCTTAAGAGGAGACGCACAACTCCGCCTCGCTCTCTTGCTTGATTTAGTTAATAAAACTTGTGCACAATACATATTTGGTTCTGACTCTCTGTCTGCAGTAGATTGCCTCTTAAATGATCAGATCTGATTACCAGCTCTGTAAATGCTTATTAAAAAGACACAGTAAAACCTAAGAAAGAATAATTTTTCTGTGGCCATGAAAAATACCATTCTCTTAGAATTTAATTAATAATCAATAATGAGTGTTCACAGGATGAACTGAGTTATTGATTGTAATTTTAATGTATCTACTTCAAATTAATCTGATTAACTGATTCAAATATTCATAATTAATCATAATTAACAATCATATTGTGTTATGAATAATTATTAATATTTCCCCTTTCAGTTAATATCGCTACAGTTTTATGATCAAAGCTCTGCAGTTTTCAAATATATAATGCAATACAATACAATGATGATTGAAAATGAACAAATAAACTTTCCTCAAAAGCCTGATGATCATATTTGATTCTCATGATTTTCCTAAAAAATGATGTCTGGATAATCAAGTAAAGCTGAGCTGCTTCAGTCCAGTAAGTGTTCAGATGTACAGAAACAGCAGGTGATGGCGGTGTGCAGCAGTGCAGAGGCTTCAGTTACCGGCTCGTGTACTACAAATCCCTTTTATTAACAACAACACGAGAAACTGTGTGGTAAAGTACAGTTTATCTGGACTTCTTAAACTCAATCATCTCAACACAGTGATTAAACTGGAGCTTAAAGCAGCGTTGGGCAGGATAAGGCTTCTGAGCACAGGAAGTGATGCGCATGAAGACAGAAGAGGGGGAAGAGGGCCGTATCAGAAACCCTGCTAAATGGAGAGGTGCGGTTCTCCTCTGAAGGCATCTAGAGCATCACCGACTACAGCAGGAAAGATGTTGTATGCCCTCAGGATCCAACTCCTCCCGATGTCCTGAATACATTTTATCCCAGCTTTGAGACTTTAGCCAATTCCTCTCCCTGCTCCGAACTCACACTCCATCCAGGTGAGCTGCCTTTCAGTGTGTCCTCTGAGGATGTGAGAAGGACACTGATGAGGATTAACCCAGGTGAAAAAAAAGTGCAGTAAAATACACTTTATTTTAGTACACTTAATACACTTCCATAATGTACTTAAGTACAAAATTAGTGCACAAAAATAGAGCACTTTAATATACTAAAAGCTCTTCTTTAGTACTTAAGATAATCTTAAGAACATCTAAGTGTATCAACTGTGCTATTTTGAGACACCATGAAATTGAACTAAAATGTGCTTTTAACATACTATCTCTGTATCTACATTTTTTATTTAGTAACCTCTTGTAGTACACTTGAACCCATCTTTCATACACTTTTAAATGTACTCATCAGTCATAGGAAATACACTTAAGAATTATTTAAAATATAAGAATAATATATACAAAATGTATTCATAATGTTGTAGGCATACATTATAAATACATTTTGTATATATTCATAATATATTAATCTTATATTTGAAATACATCATAAGTCTATTTTCTATATCTGATAAGTATATTTAAGTGTATGAGAGATGGGTTCAAGTGTACTACAAGTGGTCACTAAATACTTTTTTTTTTTAAATACAGAGATAGTATATTAAAAGCAAATTTTAGTTCAAATTCATGTTGTCTCAAAATAGCACAGTTGAGTACACTTAGATGTTCTTAAGATGATCTTAAGAAGTACTAAAGAAGAGCTTTTAGTATATTAAGTACAAAATTAGTGCATGAAAATACACATTATGGAAGTGTACTGAAATGTGTATTTTACTGCACTAAATATATTTAAATTGTGCTTTTTGGACACACTTAATATATTAAAATTATACTATACTAAGTGCATATTATATGTATTATTTTGAAACAATGAAGTATAATAAGTATATTTCAAGATGTACTTAAGTTCATGTTTTAAGCTATTTGCAATATATTAAATACATTGAAATTGTGTTCAAATGGACCCATTTTAAGTACATTTAGTGCAACTTAAGTGTATTTCTTTAAATACATTTAAAATGTACTTTTAATACTTCTGCTATTACAGTTAGAGTATATTTGAAGTATTGTTTTAATGTGCTTTATGCACATTTCCCATACAATTTCAGGTAATTACAAATGCATTAGCATAACACTACTTGGTTTATTACAAAGTTGCTTTTATCTGTATGTACACACACACACACACACACACACACACACACACACACACACTGAAATCTAAACTTTAATGCACTACATATTGTGTACACCGTTACAAATATTCTTACAGTACATTAAAAAAGTACAACAGCATTTAATCTTTTGACCAAAATACTTTCAAATAAATGAATAAAACATTTCAGTTATACCTGTACTACGGAAAAGTACAGAATAACAAAGTACAGAAGTGAAGTGCTTTTTTTTTTTTTTACAAATGTAAGCATGCAAATGCCTGAACCAAACAAAGAAACAAAAGAGTTTAAATGTCACATCTTCATCTTCAAGTGGAGGGTCACTTCTTTGAGCACAACTTGCATTTTCTGCAACTGAGGGCTTGTAATTCACTATTTGAAGGCTCCTTTATCACCTTTTGACTACATCCTCATCAAGCTTTACATATGAGTGTCCATGTTTATCCTCTTGTCTGTCATCACTATGCAGCACGAGTTACACTAAACATAAGATTAGAAGAAGCCCAACAACACCATTTACAGTGAGCAGAGTTCAATCACAAAGTCACTGATATTGATATTTGAGCAATAAAGCAACCTGTGGGTATTACAGGGTATGTTGTAGATTGATAATTGTGGTTTATTTGAACATAGGGTAATTCCCATGATTGTGTATTTTGTGGTTATGCTAACATGCATTCTCTACACCTCTGTTACAAAGATTTAAAGAAATGAGAAGTTTGCAAAATATTGTATGCCAAGGCAACTACGACAAGTACCCTGCAGCTTTTACCAAAAACTGAAACAATTAAAAAACAAACTTTTACATGAATGACTCAAAGGAAGCACAAATTATACTACAATAAGTTGAATACATGTTAAAAGTGTAACTAAGAAAACTAAAATTTGAAGTTCTTTTTGGAAAACTGGGACGCCATGTCAACCGGACTAAAGAGGACAAGGACAACCCAAGTTGTTATCAGCGCTCAGTTCAGAAGCCTGCATCTCTGATGGTATGGGGTTGCATGAGTGCGTGTGGCATGGGCAGCTTACACATCTGGAAAGGCACCATCAATGCTGAAAGGTATATCCAAGTTCTAGAACAACATATGCTCCCATCCAGACGTCGTCTCTTTCAGGGAAGACCTTGTATTTTACAACATGACAATGCCAGACCACATACTGCATCAATTACAACATCATGGCTGCGTAGAAGAAGGATCCGGGTACTGAAATGGCCAGCCTGCAGTCCAGATCTTTCACCCATAGAAAACATTTGGCGGATCATAAAGAGGAAGATGGGATAAAGAAGACCTAAGACAGTTGAGCAACTAGAAGCCTGTATTAGACAAGAATGGGACAACATTCCTATTCCTAAACTTCAGCAACTTGTCTCCTCAGTCCCCAGACGTTTGCAGACTGTTATAAAAAGAAGAGGGGATGCCACACAGTGGTAAACATGTCCTTGTCCCAACTTTTTTGAGATGTGTTGATGCCATAAAATTTAAAATCAACTTATTTTCCCCTTGAAATTTGAAACTTCCACATAATTGCATTCTGTTTTTATTCACAATTTGTACAGTGTCCCAACTTTTTTGGAATCGGGTTTGTATTTATTACCAATGTACTTCTAGTATACTGTTTAGAAATATATTAAAATGCAATTCAAAGTATTTTTAATGCACTTTTAATAAGCATGTTGGGAATACAAATGTATTACTAATAACTTGCATTTCAAGTATATTTTTAATACATTTAATACTAGGCCTACGTCTTTTTCACCTGGGTTTACTTGTAATTAATTCATTTGTACTGTATTTTTCATGAAAATCCATTAAAATAGAACTTAGTGACAGTATATAAAAAAATCCAGTAAAATTTTATGTAAAGCATTCATTGCACACTTTTAAGTAATGCACTTATAAAACACTGTATATTTGTTTTTTTTTATCTGACTACACTTAAAATCATTTGAAGTGTTAGTTCTAATTGGTGCATTTATATTAAGTGTACTTAAGTACCACAGTTGGAAAAATGTACTTATAACTAGAACATTAGTGATATATTTGTGATTGTCATTTAAACTTAGAATTGCTATGTAAAAGTCTGCTAAGATTGAAATTAATTTTAAAGCATTGAAAGCACACTTTTAAGAAATGTATAAACTATTTAAGTGTTAGTGCTAATTAGTGCATTTATATTAAGTGTACTTAAGTACCACAGTTAGGAAAATGTACTTATAACTAGAACATTAGTTACATATTTGTAATAAAATGAATTTCATTTAAACTCAGGATTACTACATAAATGTCTACTAAGATTGAACTAATTTTTAAAGCATTCAAAGCACACTTTTAACAAATACACTAATAAAACTCCTCTGTATATTTTTAAGGTAGTATACTTTATTTCAATGCTCTAAATGGCCTTATCCGGGACGGAGACGAGTCTGCTTACAGACTGGAGGTTGAACAGCTGGCTGTCTGGTGCAGTCACAATAACCTGGAGCTCAACAAGCTCAAGACAGTGGAGATGAGAGTGGACTTTAGGAGAAACCCCCCTGCTCTCCCCCCACTCAGCATCATGAACAGCACTGTGACTGCAGTGGAGTCATTCAGGTTCCTGGGCACCACCATCTCTCAGGACCTGAAGTGGGACATTCACATTGACTCCACTGCGAAAAAGGCTCAGCAGAGACTGTACTTCCTTCGCCAGCTGAGGAAGTTCAACCTGCCACAGGAGCTGCTGAAACAGTTTTACTCAGCTGTTATTGAGTCAGTTCTGTGCACTTCTATAACTGTTTGGTTTGGGTCAGCCAGCAAATCAGATATAAGAAGACTGCAACGGATTGTTAGGACAGCTGAAAGGATAATTGGTATGCACCTGCCCAACCTTCAGGACTTGTACAATGCCAGAGTGAAGAAACGGGCAGGTAACATCATCACAGACCCCTCTCACCCTGGACACAACCTGTTTGCACTTCTGCCCTCAGGCAGACGTTACAGATCTCTGTGCACTAGAACATCTAGGCATAAGAACAGTTTTTTCCCCAACGCCATCTCCAGCTTAAACAGCTAACATAGCAATTAACCATTTTAGTATTCACTTTCAGTACTTGAGAGAGAGTAAAAATTAGTTGTGTAAATATATATATATTCTATTCACCCTGCTGTATATACAATACAAATCTGTATGTCTTCTGTTCCAGATTATACCACATTAGTATTATTATTTATTTTATTTTACTTATTTATTATTTTCTTAGTTTACTTATTTAAATGTTTCTGTTCTCATGTCATATGTATGTGTGTACCAAGAGCTTCTGTAAAAACCACAACAAATTCCTTG
>RJVU01037445.1:443948-457036 GCA_003731715.1 Anabarilius grahami | reverse complement strand
TTTTAGTATTCACTTTCAGTACTTGAGAGAGAGTAAAAATTAGTTGTATAAATATATATATATTCTATTCACCCTGCTGTATATACAATACAAATCTGTATGTCTTCTGTTCCAGATGTATACCACATTAGTATTATTATTTATTTTATTTTACTTATTTATTATTTTCTTAGTTTACTTATTTAAATGTTTCTGTTCTCTTGTCATATGTATGTGTGTACCAAGAGCTTCTGTAGAAAACCACAACAAATTCCTTGTGTGTTTGTGCACACCTGGCGAATAAAGCACATTCTGATTCTGATTCTAAAAATCTATTTAAGTAGTAGTGGTATTTAGTATACTTTTCCAAGTGCAGTGAACTAAGTACTACTAAAGTACAAATATACTTTAAAATAGTGTATTTATAGTGTACTTTTGTGTGTTTCATGCATGACTCAGCTAAACAGGCCAATTAACTATCATTCATTTTAATTATGCAAATGCATCATTAAAGCGTCTACTCATTTAATAAAAAAATGATCAGAGATCAGGTAAAACCAACCACTGATCTAAATGACATTCATATAAATCATTGGGTAAAACCAGACATAAAGATCCCCTCCAGCTCTGCTTCATGTGTCTTTATGCTGTGTGAAGGAAAGACTATATTGAAAGGGGCTTTGTGTGAAATCTGCACTGATTTTTATCAAGTAAACATAGGAATAACTTTGATATTGTTAGTAATATTTCAACTGGACTAAACAACTCAGGTTTATTTGACTATCCAGACATATTTTTTTGAAAAATCATGATCAGGGTTTTGAGGAAGGTTTATTTGTTAATTTCTCAATCATCATTGTATTGCATTGCATTATAAATTTTAAAACTACATACTTTTCTGAGGTAATTGTGACGTGAAATTGCTCTCAAGCTGTTTTATAGTCCTCTTTCTGCGGTTGAAGCAGTGATTGATTGATTACATGCACATTCATTTCAGTAAGTTGTCCTGTATCTCCTCATGTTCATTCATGTTTAGTTAGTGCTGCAACTGGAAAAGAGGAACTGATAGGAAGAGACAATCAGTTCACGTGCTGCTAGAAATAATGAACCCATACAAAAAAAAAAGGATCAAACTGCACATGCTCATCATCCTGTGTGAACTGACTCATTAACAAAAAAGTTAGTTGTTAGTTCTCTCAGCTTTAGAAATATTAAGTTGGTTATACTAATCGATCTAAAATTTCACTTTATCCTCTTGTTTGAGTCATCACAAACTTTTTTAAATCTTAAATAGTTTAATAAACTATAAAAACAGAGTTTTCCAAACCAAATGTTTACAGTGTTGGTTTTAATGAATCATTTCCTGGCCATCATTTCTGTCGCTTTTCAGGAAACCCCACAACTCAGGTAAAAAATTTCATGTTTGCAATAACTCTTGCAATAATTCGATATAATGCATGGTCTTCTCTTCACACAAAACTTTATATCAGAACAGGATTTGCTTTCTAGGATGTTATTTTGATTGTGGATTTTAAAGAAAAAAAAATGTCCCACAAAGGTTATTTCGGTGAGTGCTGTATATTGGTTTCAATTCTGTTCCCACTGTTGTTTGCTGACACTGTCCGTCCAGGACACAGTCTCACTCTGGGCATGACGGTTTATTTGAAGCACTTGATTGTTGACCACCACTAACTATTTAAGTACTCAATGCTGTAAAATTTACAGTAGCTTATTGGCAATTTTGGTCTCCAGCAAGCCTGTAAATTAACAAGAGTACTGTAAACACAGCTCAACTGTAAAAACTGCAAAACAAGAGCAGCTGTGAATTTACATGTACCGTTTTAGTCTGATGATAATGAGTTTCAAAACGGTTTTAAATAAAAGAATTTATTAAACAAACAAAACTCAGATTAGTGTTTTCACTGGATAGTTACAAATAAAGAGGAATAAATAGAATAGTATTATTGTCAATAATAATAATATTCATTGTTTTTTAGTGTTTGATTCAAGGTTTTATAACATTATGTCTAAAGTTTTAAAGCAAGTTTTGTTACTTAAAACTTTACCCTGAGGAAATCTTGTTCTCTGAACCACACGTGATCATAAACTTCTCTCTTCCAACACTTACCAGGAAGAGACTGACTTATTTCTCTTTCTTTACTTTTTTTTAATTAATGCCATAAACCAACAATAAAATGAGATATATTCTTTCAAAGTAAAAATACACAGCAACTAAAATAAAGTGAAATAACAACGATGCCAGAGGACAAGAACAAAATTATAACAAACAAAAGGAAAATGGTGCTACTTTATACATCTTATCTGCTTACAATGTTATAAGCTTAAATTGCCTTTTTACTTTTACAATTACAAACCCGATTCCAAAAAAGTTGAGACTGTACAAATTGTGAATAAAAACAGAATGCAATGATGTGGAAGTTTCAAATTTCAATATTTTATTCAGAATACAACATAGATGACATATCAAATGTTTAAACTGAGAAAATGTATCATTTTAAGGGAAAAATAAATTGATTTTTAAATTTCATGGCATCAACACACCTCAAAAAAGTTGGGACAACGCCATGTTTACCACTGCCACACATCTTTTAATAACAGTCTGCAAACGTCTGGGGACTGAGACAAGTTGCTCAAGTTTAGGAATAGGAATGTTGTCCCATTCTTGTCTAATACAGGTTTCTAGTTGCTCAGCTGTCTTAGGTCTTCTTTGTCACATCTTCCTCTTTATGATGCGGCAAATGTTTTCTATGGGTGAAAGATCTGGACTGCAGGCTGGCCATTTCAGTACCCGGATCCTTCTTCTACGCAGCCATGATGTTGTAATTGATGCAGTATGTGGTCTGGCATTGTCATGTTGGAAAATGCAAGGTCTTCCCTGAAAGAGACGACGTCTGGATGGGAGCATATGTTGTTCTAGAACTTGGATATACCTTTCAGCATTGATGGTGCCTTTCCAGATGTGTAAGCTGCCCATGCCACACGCACTCATGCAACCCCATACCATCAGAGATGCAGGCTTCTGAACTGAGCGCTGATAACAACTTGGGTTGTCCTTGTCCTCTTTAGTCCGGATGACATGTTGTCCCAGTTTTCCTAAAAGAACTTAAAATTTTGATTCGTCTGACCACAGAACAGTTTTCCACTTTGCCACAGTCCATTTTAAATGAGCCTTGGCCCAGAGAAAACGCCTGTGCTTCTGGATCATGTTTAGATATGGCTTCTTTTTTTACCTATAGAGTTTTAGCCGGTAACGGCGAATGGCACGGTGGCTTGTGTTTTCTGGAAGTATTCCTGAGTCCATGTTGTGATTTTCATTACAGTAGCATTCTTGTATGTGATGCAGTGCAGTCTAAGGGCCCGAAGATCACGGGCATCCAGTATGGTTTTACGGCCTTGACCCTTATGCACAGAGATTGTTCCAGATTCTCTGAATCTTTGTATGAAATTATGCACTGTAGATGATGATAACTTCAAACTCTTTGCAATTTTTCTCTGAAAAACTCCTTTCTGATATTGCTCCACTATTTTTCACCACAGCATTGGGGGAATTGGTGATCCTCTGCCCATCTTGACTTCTAAGAGACACTGCCACTCTGAGAGGCTCTTTTTATACCCAATCATGTTGCCAATTGACCTAATAAGTTGCAAATTGGTCCTCCAGCTGTTCCTTATATGTACATTTAACTTTTCCGGCCTCTTATTACTACCTGTCTCAACTTTTTTGGAATGTGTAGCTCTCATGAAATCCAAAATAAGCCAATATTTGGCATGACATTTCAAAATGTCTCACTTTCAACATTTGATATGTTATCTATATTCTATTGTGAATAAAATATAAGTTTATGAGATTTGTAGATTTGAGATTTGTAAATTATTGCATTCTACGACTGTCCCAGTTGTAGAATCCAGCCTCGTGGTCATCCCTGAGTTTCCTGTTCGTATTGACACGAATATGGAGGTTGTCGCTGAGTTTCCTGTCTGCCTTGACACAACCACGGAGGTCGTCCCTGAGTTTCATGTTTGCCTTGACATGACCACAAAGGTCGTCTCTGAGTTTCCTGTCCGTATTGACACGAATATGGAGGTTGTCGCTGAGTTTCCTGTCTGCCTTGACATGACCACGAAGGTCGTCTCTGAGTTTCCTGTCTTCCTTGACATGACCACGGAGGTCGTCCCTGAGTTTCATGTTTGCCTTGACACGACCACAAAGGTCGTCTCTGAGTTTCCTGTCTGCCTTGACACGAGTATGGAGGTGGTCTCTGAGTTTCCTGTTTGCCTCGACATGACCGCAGAGGTTGTACCAGAACTGTCCATTTGTCCCGTCGCAACCGCAGAGGTTGTTCCTGAACTGTCTGCTCACTGGAGGGCTTTTCTGAGTTCTCTGCCTGTACTGTCATGGCCCTAATGGCCAGTGCTAACCTCTCTGTGATTCATGTTTCAGTTTCTCCTGTTCAGCCATGTTGGTTCTCAGTGCTACCTGATCTGCTGTTGTGGACATCTGCTCCGCCATGGGGGTCTTCAAGCCCGTCTGAGTTGCAGTGGTGGTCATCTGCTCCGCCATGGGGGTCTTCAAGCCCATCTGAGCTGCAGTGGTGGTCATCTGCTCCGCCATGGGGGTCTTCAAGCCAATCTGAGCTGCAGTGGTGGTCGTCTGCTCTGCCGTGGGGGTCTTCAAGCCCATCTGAGCTGCAGTGGTGGTCATCTGCTCCGCCGTGGGGGTCTACAAGCCAATCTGAGCTGCAGTGGTGGTCGTCTGCTCCGCCGTGGGGGTCTTCAAGCCAATCTGAGCTGCAGTGGTGGTCGTCTGCTCTGCCGTGGGGGTCTTCAAGTCTGTCTACCTGGCCGTCTGTCCAGTCTTTTTCGCCCTGGTCGTCTGCCCTGCTTCAGTTTCCAGGCTGTCTTCCTCTCCACAAACCTGGCCCTCCATCCCGCCCCCTGGTCCGCCTCTGCTCCACCTCCCTCCTGGACTGTTTAGGAGTGTTTGGAAGCCACTGCTTTGAGGGGGGCTCTATTTCCTTCATATGGACTCCATTTCCCACATCCCCACCTAGGAACCAATCATGCACTCACACCTGTTTCCCATCAGTGACCCTTTATAAGCTGCACTCACTCACACACAGACACAGGGCTGAGTATTTTTTTTGCATATTTCTCTCTGTTCCATGTTCTGCCTAGCCTAGCCTGTGTTTTTGACCCTGGACTGATTCCTTGTATGATGATCGTTTGTTGCCTGTCTTGACCTCTGCCTGTGTTTTGGATTAATCTTTTGCCTTCTTGTTTGCCCTCTTGAATCTGTTTGCTGGTGTTTGACCCTCTGCCTGTACAACTACACTCTTCCTGTTTTATTAAAGCCTGCATTTGGATCTCCAACTCCGTTGTCCCGCTCCCATACATTACAATTACAGAGATTAGTTAAACGACAATCTTTAAGAGGAAACAGAACTGATTTATTCACATTCATTCTTAGTCCTGATTAATCTGAAAAATCTTTTATGCATTTCACTGCTTTAATGATTTCACTCCTATCTTTCACAAATAAGGCAGTGTCATCTGCAAATTGTCACAACTTAAATGTTTTTCCTAATGATGTAATTCCTTGAAAATGTCCTTTTTTTTGATGTGAAGGGCCATTATTTGTGTTGCTAACAAAAACAAAAAGGGCGAGATCGGACACCCCTGTCTAATCCCTCTACTTATTTCAAATCTTCCAGACATCCCCCTTGCTAATTTTACAGAACTGGTACATCCTGTGTATAGGGTTTTGATAGCTTTTTGAAAATAACTGCCAAACCCCCAAAAATAAATTGCTTTGAATAAAACGTTGTGATCTATGGTATCAAATAACTTATCAAATAACAAATAAAACTATCATCTAAGACATATTTATAGTAGTCTGTCATATATAGGATAAATCTAATATTATTACTTGTGCGCCTTCCTTGAATGAATCCAGTCTGTTCCTCGTCTATAATATTTTCCAATCCTTTTTTTTTTTGTCTTTTGGCAAAAATTAAAGCAAATAGTTTGCCATCATTATTTAATAGACTAATGGGTCTCCAATTTTCTAAATACAGAGTATTTTTGCTTGGAATTAATGTAATAACTCCTTCTCTTAAAGAAGTAGGCAATTCCCCCTTTTCAACAGATTTTATGAAGACGGCTAACAAAAATGGAGCTAAATTATCTCGAAACATTTTATAGAACTCACTAACAAGTCCATCATTACCTGGAGAACGATTATCTTTAAGGTTGCCAATACACTTGTAATGACTCGTCACTCGACATGGGATCCATTTTGCAAGCTTTATTAAGAGTATACGTTGTCGTACAGGCAGAGATCAGAACCAGCAAACACAGCACTAAAGAACAGGCAAAAACGTAGTCAGAATCAGGCGGAAGGTCAGGGCAACAGGCGAGAATCACAGTCCAGAAAACAGGCACTAGGTCGGTGGGCAGGCAGAAACGGGTCAGAGAACAGACAGCAAACAAAGACGGCAACAGGTAATCTAATATAGTGTAAACGCTCAGAAATGACAGCCGGGGCAATGATCAAGACTTCGCGTTGGAGGGGAGTCAATGGGCTGCTTAAATAACAGCCCCAATGCGCTGCAGCTGGCGAGTAATCATAGTCCAAGGCACGGGGTTCTGGGAAATGTAGTGCGACTCAGTATAAGTGGGTGAGTGAATGCGTGGGTGTCAGTACTCCGGGGATAGAGCCCTCTGCTGGCCAGTGGAGGGACTCACAGGGTTCGTCTCCGTGACAACACTCTTTAACTTCCTCCAATTTTAAATTGTCTACAACACTATCCAGAAAGTCATTCAGATCAAGAGATACAAAATTGGAAGTATACAGGTCTTTATAAAACTGAGTAACAAAATTTTGATATTTTTTTTCCATCCTCTATGACTGTATTATTAATTAACAATTTACTTATAGAAGTCAATTCGCCATTTCTTTTCTACAAATTAAAGAAATACATAGTATTTTTCCCGCCTGTTCCAACCATTTATGTCTTGATCTGATAAAAGCACCCTCTGCTTTTTCTTGATAAAATATATCCATCAGTTCTAATGCAAGTTTTGTTAAACTTTACCCTGAGGAAATCCTGTTGTTGTTCTTTGAACCAAACGTGATCATAAACTCCACCCTCTTCCAACACTTACCAGGAAGAGACTGATGTATTATTTCTCTTTTCTGTCATTCTGACTCTCTTCTCTCTTGACAAAAGCAATAAAGAATCAGCGATCAGTGGTGAATGAAGAGAAACACTTTCAAGAAGGATTTTTGAGACATTTGTTTCTGAACAGACAGCAGATCGTTCTGATTCTCATTGTGATTCTCAAGGTGATTCATTTTAAAACCGTCGTTCAGAAAGTGAAAGTAAAGTTTATATTGCTGGAGCTCAAACAGAGAAAATGGCTTCACTAAATGTTTCTGCTGAAGAGCTTTCTTGTCCCGTGTGCTGTGAAATCTTCAAGACTCCTGTTGTTTTATCATGTAGTCACAGTGTCTGTAAAGAGTGTCTTCAACAGTTCTGGAGAACCAAGAAAACTCAGGAGTGTCCTGTCTGCAGGAGAAGATCCTCAAAAGAACATCCTCCATGTAATCTTGTGTTAAAAAACTTGTGTGAGTTGGCCCTGACAGAGAGAAATGAGACGAGTTCATCAAGATCTGAGGAGATCTGCAGTTTACACAGTGAGAAACTCAAACTCTTCTGTCTGGAGGACAAACAGCCTGTGTGTGTAGTGTGTATTAATTCACAAAAACACGTCAGTCACACATTCAGACCTATCAGTGAAGTGGTTTCATTATATAAGGTAAGACAAATGACTCTTCTTCCACATGTAAGTGAAAGTCAATGTGACAAGTGAAGGCCAAGAATGGTAACCCAATACTGGGAAATTGTCCTCTTCATTTCACCTATCCAGTTAGTGCACACATTAAGTGTATAGTAAGTAGTGAACACACAGTGGGCAGCCATTTGTGCTGTGGTGCCCGGGGAAATGGGAGTAAGTTGTTTCCTTCAGGTCACCAGTCTGACTCTCTGAACATTACGCCACAATTTCCCTTCACAACTTTACTTTATTCTGACTTGAAAAGAACAGTAGTTATCATAAATACAGATATCTCATTTGTGCACTCAATATTTCTCTCTGCCATTTTACTCAACTTCATATGACATTTACTGTGATGTTAAAAAGTATTTGCCCCATCCTGATGTCTTCTGTTTTTGTGTCTCATACTAATTCAAATCATTTAAATTTTAAAACCAGAGAAACACAGAATACAGTTTTTAACACCTATCACCCATGTGAAAAATTAATAACTGCAGCCGAATGTTTGTGATAACTGGAGATCAGTCTTTCACAGCGCTGTGAGGGATTTTAACCCACTTTTCTTTCCAGAACTGCTTTAGTTCAGCAACATTGGAGGATTGGAGTCCTGCTACATAATTTCACTGGATTCAGGACTTTATTTCTTTTGGGAGACAACAACTTAATTTATTATGCGCTTTCGACTTTACAACGTTGTAAACCATTTATATTCACAGACAGCTATATTACACACTGCATGAAAGTAATTAGAAAAAGCTTAACTGTGGCACTTTAAGACCTTTTAACGAACTTCATGCTGTTAAAGTCCTATTTAAGTGTGATTTGATTGAACAGGGCTGCAGTGATCAGGACTGGTTGTGTTTAGTTCAGCTGAACCACATTATAAATACAGTTTCAGAAATTTTAGGAATTAGTAACTATACGGGGGCAAATACATTTTCACGCAGATGCAGATAATATCGGATACGTTTTTTTGATTCACTAAAAAACATTGTCTTTTACAAACTGCACTTTGTGTTTTCTCAGACTGTCTTTGTTTTATATCAGGTTTTAATTTTTGAATCAGTTTAGTATGAGATGTTCACAAAAACAGAAGAAATCAGGATGAAGTCAAATACTTTTTCACAGCATTATATGATCATATCACTGTATTCTCTTCTTCTCTTCACTGTAATCTGGTGTTTTATGTGTTTTTGTTCAATTCCAGGAGGAGCTCAATACAGCACTGAAGTCCTTACAAGAGAAACTTCAACACAATGAAGAAATGAAAGGAGAGTTTGAGAAAACAGTTCAACACATCAAGGTGAGGAAACAGAATCGAGAGTCATTTTCATTACAGCTGTAGGATCACTATATACAGTTATGATCTGATATATTTAATATAATGGATTCCAGTTTATTATTTCTGTAAATGACGAGCAGCGATCTGCTTCTGGATCCGTTATATGTCGGTATCCGAGTTTATCTGTGATATGAATGATGTGAAGTGTTGATGTGTGTTGATTGAGATGATTGAAGTGAATGTGATTTGATTTCAGTCTCAAGTTGAGCTCACAGAGCGTCAGATTAAACAGCAGTTTGAGAAGCTTCATCAGTTTCTCAGAGATGAAGAAGAAGCTACAATCACTGCACTGAGGGAGGAAGAGGAGCAGAAGAAGCAGATGATGAAGGAGAAGCTGGAGGAGATGAACAGACACATCTCAGCTCTTTCACACACAATCAAAGACATGGAGGAGATGATGAAAGCCAGTGACGTCTGCTTTCTGAAGGTCTGATTTCAGATCATTGGTTGATCATTGGTTCATTGATTGAGTTCTTGATGATAAATGGTGTGTTTGTTCTGCAGGAGTTTCCAGTCTCAAAGGAAAGGTGAGTGATCTGCTCCTGTCTCTGGTCTCTCTGGTTCTGATCCTAAGCCACTGCAGTTCTGACTCCTGAATGTTCTTCCAGAGTCCAGAGCTCACAGCCGGATCCACAGATGGCTTCTGGAGCTTTGATTCATGTGCCGCGTTACTTGGGCAACCTGCCGTTCAGAGTCTGGAAGAAGATGCAGGACATCGTCCAAAACAGTGAGTCTGACTGCAGAAGATCTGAGCTCTCTCACACACACTGGAAATGATGGATGAGTGGAGAGATAAAGGTGCTTCATGACACAAACTGATAGATAGATAGATAGATAGATAGATAGATAGATAGATAGATAGATAGATAGATAGATAGATAGATAGATAGAAATATTTGAGACTTAAATTAGATAATTATTATTATTAATTTTATTAATAGAGAATTAATCTGTTTAGATTTTTTGTCAGTTGGAGTTTAAACAGTTTTGGCTCATTTGATCATTCCATCAATGACAGTCTGTGGGATTTTTTAGAGTTTTGATTGTCATTTATAGGAAAACTGTAAGTCTGATCAGTTATAAAAGATAAAGAACAGTCTGACACCGTGTCCTAACCAGACGCGATGCGATAAGATTCCAGCGACGAGCAATTTGACTGTCCACACTAGACGCGACGTGAAAATGAGAAGCGAAAAAATCAGTCAAAAATCACAGCCAATCAGAAGAGAGTGTGGGCGGGCTTTCTCTGCAAGAGCACAGCAGACACCATAAAATGGGTTAGTAAATAGTAACATTTATAAATATTACACCATTTAAACATTATTTAAAGCACATACGGAGTGACTGAACCAATCTTTGTCATAGAATACGCTTGTTTATTCGCATTGAGTTGACAGTTCTTGTGCCCATTTATTTATTTTCAAGATCTGAGGTGAATTAGCCAGTGTTTTTATTACAGCTAAAGCAGGGAACACAGAACAATATTCAAACTCACATTAGACACTTTTAACATTAAACAAAGCACATAAACAGTACCTGATATTATCATTGCCATACTTTGTGTTGCTGTTCCAGCCTCGACGTTGCAGAGAAATACAAACTGTTTCTAAAATAGAATTGTCAAGTGTCGTGTGTCGCCGTCACGGCTGGTTAGGACACAGTGTGAGGATCTGAGCAGAGTTTGGTGGTTGTTAGGAGGAGTTACATTTAGAAGATTTACTCTCATAATAATTATATTAACTAGAATGTACATTTCCTGAAGAAAATGTGAGTGGTGCTTGCAGTGGCAAAACTCAGCACTCATTGCTAGGGCTTTCTAGGAGATTGCTGGGCAGTTGCTAGGGTGTTCTGTACAGTTGTTAGATGGTTGTTAAGGTATTCCAGGTGGTTTCTAGGGTGTTGCTAGGTGGTTGCTAGGGTGTCCTGGGTTGTTGTTATGGTGTTGCTAAGCGGTTGGTAGTTGTCACAGATGGATACTATAGAGTTTTAATAGAGTTATTAGCATGTTTTCAGCCTGATTTAACACTTAGCTAATTACTATTAGCATATAGCTATTCACTGCTAGCATGTTTAGCATGTTGGAAGTACAGTTTGCTAGCATGAGTCAAAAGAGCTAAACCTCATGTCTCCATGATGTTCTGATGCAGAGATATAGATCTTGCTGAACGGTTGCTAGGGTACTCTGTTTGGTTGCTAGGGAGTGGCTTGGCAGCTGCCAATAATGATACTTCAAAGTCTGCTTGTCAGTATGAATGATATAAAGCCCCATGCTTATGACTTTCAGATTTGAAGATATCCTTTTTTGGGTTTCGGTTGCTAGGGTGCTCGACAATGGTTGCTAGGGCTTGTCTAGGAAGTGTTGAAGGTGATTCATGATTGGCTGTTTTCTGCCCCGAGTCAAACAAGACCTCATGTTTCTATGACACTTCTATCTAAAGATAATCCCTTTTGATCTCTTTGAATGGAAGTCTATGGACCTTGTTGCTAGGGTGATCTAAATGGTTGCCAGGGCGTGGCTTGATAGCTTCATGATGATCCTGAGACACTGATTGGTTGCCTGAGAAAAATGAGCCCACCCCCATATCTCTATGACACTGTGATCCAGAGTTATGTTCAATCTGATATCCCTATGGAAGTTACCATAGTAGGAAAAATGTGTGAGCTGTAGTGATTTTTACTCCATTCACCGGTGACGTAGTGATTTTTGATCATGTGTCACAAGGTGTGGTTATGAGTGTATCAGTTGACCCCTCCCCCTTTTGTAATACGGGGCACCAGTTAAGAATACTATCTTAACAATTTAAGAACACTCCAAAAGAGCTGTTCAATAATTCAGAATAAATGTAAAATGGAGGGAGTCGGTCAACTGATTTATCTGAAGGATTTGTGAGTCTGGTCAACTAGTAGAATCTTTGATCATCGACACAAGGAAGACACAGTTATAATAAAATCAATGAAATTTATTAACAATAAACCTGCAAGAGTAAATACCACAATGATTAATAACGAAGTAATGAATATGCACTTCTAAAAGATAGTAAAATAATAATCAAAGGAGAATACTGAATTAAATCAAAGAAACAAATAAATGAAGTGAACACAGAATGGATAAATGCAATGCTGTTGAACTGAATGTAGGATGGAAGAGAATCGTATGGGAATGCTCATGGAAGCCACCTAATGGCTCTGGTAAAATGGTGATAAATAACTGCTTATTTATCATTCAACAAATAATATCCCTATTATTTGTAACAAACTGACCTCAAGTAATTGTTATCTAAACAGGTTAGAAAAACATATGCTGCATGTATAAACTAATGCCAAGGTCTCTAGAAAAGAGGTTTGGTAAGTTTATACTTACGTTCCACACAGTCGGGTGATCAGTCCGGTAGCAGAGACGTCTTCCACTGAGGCTGCAGGCTGCGTGCAGTGGGAGGGCGTGGAGTTGCGATCCAGTAGTCGTGCCACGCTGGGCTGGAGGATGCTGAACTTTGGTTGCGCTAAGAGAGTCCTTTAGGGTGGACTGGCCAGCTGGGTCAGATGAATCTTCACAGGTTCCTTTGCAGGCTGGCTGCGTCGCTGAGGAGCCGTGTGGTACAAGCAATGTCTGCCGATGCAGAGGTCCTTTGCGGACAGGGCTGCGCTGCTGTAGGAGCCGTAAGGGTCAGATGAAGTCCCTCAACGCTGGGGCCCTTTGCAGCTAGAGTGCAGCTTTAAGCAATGTAAAAGGTTTTGCTTGTGAAAGCTTCACCTTAACCGTCTTGTAGTCTCTTTCCTCGTCAGGTCAGAAACTCAGGACGTGGGGTGTCTGTTAATGTCTCCTTCCCCGTCGAGCTGGAAATGCAGAACAAGGGTGTGTCTACCCGGGGGACATATTTATCCCTTTCTGATGAGGAGGAGATTGAAATGT
>RJVU01037445.1:341521-442491 GCA_003731715.1 Anabarilius grahami | reverse complement strand
GTCTGAATCACACATTTAATGTTTGTAGTTGATGATAAAATGAGTGTGAAACTAATAACAGCACTGACAGTGATCAGAGGAACATGTGTTTGATCAACAGTGTCATAATTCATAATAATCTGTGTTGGTTCACTCTTGATCATTATATGAACAATAAAAGCATCTGTTGATTGTGTCTCATCAGCTCCTGTGATTCTGGATCCAAACACTGCAGATCCACGTCTCGTCCTGTCTGATGATCTGACCAGTGTGAGAAACAGCAGGAACAAACAACCTCTTCCTGATAATCCAGAGAGATTTGACATCTATCCCTGTGTTCTGGGTTCAGAGGGTTTTAACTCAGGAACACACTGCTGGGATGTGGAGGTTAAAGAGAGTCAATACTGGACTCTTGGAGTAACTACAGCATCAAACCAGAGGAAGGGATATAGTTTCTTCAACACTGATGTCTGGAGTGTGTCGTATGGATGTACTGTAGGTTCTGGTTTTCGTGTCAAACAGGATCTTGATCGTGTGAGAGTGAATCTGGACTATGACAGAGGAACGGTGTCATTCTCTGATCCTGTAACTAACACACATCTACACACATTCACACACACCTTCACTCACACACTCTTTCCATTCTTCAGGTGTTTTGACTCTCTGAGGATCTTACCGGTCAATAGTCAGTAATCGTTACTCCTGTAGGTCGGGATCTTCCTGTTTTCATCATGTTTCCAATATTTAATCCAGATCACATGAGTGAGAGCTGTTGATCTGAATATCAGTACGGTGGCTGTGATTGGGCCGTGTTGATCACATGACTGATATCAGCACTACAGCAACACTCACACCCTCATATTTCACATCAACAGATCAATAAACAACAAGTTTAGAAGAAGTTTAAAAAGCACTTTACACAATAAGATCAATTATTAGACCATTTTAAGATAATAACCATTTACCTTATTATTATTTCAGTTTGTCATCTGATCCTTAAAAACTAAAAGTCAATGTTTCTGGGATTCACTGAAATCTCTGACAAAGACTGAGTTTGATAATCCATATTTTAAAAAGTTTTAACATTTCTGAGTCACACACAGACATCAAGAATCAGCGTATGAATATGAACAATGTTGATGATCAACACAACGCTTCATACTGCAGTGCATGCTGGGTACGAGCGAGAGCAAAACTCACCCATTACTCCCAGCATGCATTGCGGTGGTAACATAATTATGCAGCTGGAATGTCCCACTATTTTCTTTTATTCTTCCTCTTTACTTTTATTTTAGCTGTTGTTTTGTTGGCTGTCGTAGCTTGTTCTGTGATGTTCAGAGTTGATCTGTTTATTCTGTTGATTGTCATCGTTACTGAGGTTTGTGTGTTGAGTGTTTATTTCATAGACTGTAAAGAAACATGGAAGACGCTCCTCACTCTCTTCCATTGTAGAAAAGTGAAGCTCCCAATGTGGCGATGACATCTTGTGCTGATTCTGTGCAGGAGTGAGAAGTGGAGTCGAGCGCTATAAAGGCCCCGATCACACTCCCACAGAATCATTTAATACATTTTACTGCAGAACAACTCATTATGTCGGTGTAAAATAAACAGTCATGGAAAATATGGAAAAGTTAAAGCTCCAGTCTCATTCTGAAAAAAGTCCGCTGGTGCCTCAGTGAGTACTTCACTGTCAATCATGATGTCACATCCCTGTTTTTATAGCATCGAGAAATTACTACTGTAGTCCTGTTTAGTACTGTAGTATTACTACTGATACACAGGCGTTCAAGTTACAGTTAAATGTCTTTATATTCTTTCATGCTAGAGTTGTACAAATGAGGGTACTTTCTAACCTCTTCACACAATCTCTCGTCTTTGTAGGCCTCTATTGTCGCTGTAGCTTGCACGCGTTCTGGTCTGTTCTGTTTATGCAACTACGTTGTGAATTGACGGCCCCAGGGCACGGTTGCCACCTTGTGGATAAACGAGTTACTGCAGCAACAACACAAAAAATTAAATAAGCATGTGAGACCCGTGTGTACAAAGTACTGGTGGTTACAAAAATCCAGCGGTGCACGTACAGTACAAGCATACTATTCTGATGACGAAATTGAGTTCACCCGATGTCACAGTTCTGTGTGAATATAAGTGAGATTTCTGGCACTAGAGAAGAAGGTTTCTGAACCACTCTAATGTTCTCTATATACGCTCAGATCTGATGAAGAACATTAAACTATTTGTGCTTCTGATTTAATACAGTTAGAAAAAAAATGCCTTAAAAGGTAAAAAATGCAACTGAGAATCAAGTGAATGTCACTCAGTGTAAAGGTGAAGTAAACCTGTTCAGTGTTTTCTGTAGTAAACCGGTCTAGTGTTCTTGATGGTTTCAGGATGAAGCGTCACACAATCTGTCAGATCAGGCACACGAGTTACGACCTCTGACCTCAACACTTCTCTCACTTTTAATAACTAACTATATATAATTATGAGCAGTTCACTACTTTTTGATGTTCTTATTATTGTGTGAGTTCTCGTCTGACACTGTAAATCATCAGCGTATCATCATGTCACGTGACGGAAACAACATTTCATTTGACAAAAGAATTTATTGTACATTTCAATTTCAAGTGTCACAAAAGTGTATGAATGACATTCCAGTGGTGAGGAAACATCTGTTAATCATGTGGCAGGAATCAAGTGTTTCTAATGCATCATGAGAACGTGAGACAGACGACGAGAAGAAGATTTAACAGCACCAGCATCACCATCATCATCAGTGTCTCCTTCAGATATCAGTGCGCTTCAGTTTGGCTTCAGTGTGTGAAGGTGTGTGTTCATGTTCATGTTCTGTAGGAGAATCTCATCTAATGAAACAGACTGTTGCTCAAACTGCATCACAATCCTCTTAAAGTCAACATGAAATGATCTTCACATCCACAGCTCATTATTTCTCCAGTCAAATGCCTCGTTTAACAGAGAAAACGGGTGATTGACAGGTGGTCTGATGACATCAGCTGAAAGAGAAAGACGTTTCAGAAGTGGAGCAAGTTACATTTTGATGAACAAACATTAATTTCTCTAGCATATTGTGCACGGATGAAACGTTCTTAATAAGAGCAGCAATGTGAATTTAGTCAGTTATCATTTCATGTTGACTTCAAATGTTGCTTGTAATGAGTTACTGAGCAAGTCTTTCAAGAGTTAAAAATATATAAAACCTAAAACCCCAAAGGGGCGAGTGCTGCATTCACTGAAGAACCACTGAACCCTGTCTGCTGATTTACATGCTCATATTATCATAGACTGTATAAGCACACTGCAAAAAATCATCTTCTTCCTCAGAATATATGTCTTGATTTCAGCACAAATATCTAAACATCCTTAAATTAAGATACATTTACTGGAGAAGAACAAGTTTATTTTTCTGACCTTACTGGCAGATAATTATTCTTCTTTCTTTTTTTACGCACAAACTCAATTAATTTTGATACAAACAAGACTTAATATTTGAAGTCATTTTGCTTCAGTAAATGTATCTTGATTTAAGAATGTTTAGATATTTGTGCTGGAAAACAAGGAGGAGAATAATTTTTCTGATCAAAGGCACTACAGACGAGCCTGTACATTAGTCTACTACTAGAGTTAAAGGCTAACTGCACTGTATTTACAGATTAAATGTGAAATGAATATAAATATGATGCATGTTTCTAGTGGTTTGAGGTGTGAGTGAGCAGAGGATCCTCTTCATGTCGAATCTCTCACACCCTGATCTGGTATCCGTTCAGATCCGCTGTCGGCCCCGCTCTCTTCTCCACTGACAGCCTGTGGACACAGCGCCACCTAGTGTTAGAACAGCTAGAGTTTCTGATGGTGTGTAGTGAGAGATCTGTAGGTACCGTCTGTCGCTGTGGCTGTTCTTGCGCATCGGGCTGCCTGGGTTCCTCAGAGGAGATCCCGTATCCTTCCTCCGGTCTCTAGAGGGCGACGGAGGAGCAGCTTTACCGATCTGAAAGACAACAGTTACATCTCACATCACAGGCAGAAATAGAACAGTCTCAGAAATCGAACAGTCTATTGACACTAAAAATTCTTTTATTAAGTATAATATTTGATACATCCAGCCTTTCTAGCTCATACAGTCTGATATTGTGAGAATATGAAGGAAAAAACTGCTCAATTTGAATCTCAAACTGAGCAAGAATATGCAATTTGGTGCAGATGCTGATATTTATATGGACAAAAAGTAAGATGGAATTCTTTGTAATGCAAATCAATGAGATCTTTATAACAGTTTGATCTAAGCTCTGTAGTTTTAAAACATACACTGATCAGGCATAACATTATGATCACTGACAGGTGAAGCTAATAACACTGATTATCTCTTCATCACAGCACCTGTTAGTGGGTGGATATATTAGGCAGCAAGTGAACATTTTGTCCTCAAAGTTGATGTGTTAGAAGCAGGAAAAATGGGCAAGCGTAAGGATTTGAGCGAGTTTGACAAGGGCCAAATTGTGATGGCTAGACGACTGGGTCAGAACATCTCCAAAACTGCAGCTCTTGTGGGGTGTTCCCTGCAGTGTTCAGTATCTATCAAAAGTGCTCCAAGGAAGGAACAGTGGTGAACCGGCGACAGGGTCATGGGCGGCCAAGGCTCATTGATGGCTGGCCCGTGTGGTCCGATCCAACAGACAAGCTACTGTAGCTCAAATTGCTCCAGAAGTTAATGCTGGTTCTGATAGAAAGGTGTCAGAATACACAGTGAATCACAGTTTGTTGTGTATGGAGCTGCACAGCTGCAGACCAGTCAGGGTACCCATGCTGACCCCCGTCCACCGCCGAAAGAGCCAACAGTGGACACGAGAGCATCAGAACTGGACCACGGAGCAATGGAAGAAGGTGGCCTGGTCTGATGAATCATGTTTTCTTTTACATCACGTGGATGGCCGGGTGCGTGTGCGTCTCTTACCTGGGGAACACATGGCACCAGGATGCACTATGGGAAGAAGGTGAGCCGGCAGAGGCAGTGTGATGCTTTGGGCAATGTTCTGCTGGGAAACCTTGGGTCCTGCCATCCATGTGGATGTTACTTTGACACGTACCACCTACCTAAGCATTGTTGCAGACCATGTACACCCTTTCATGGAAATGGTATTCCCTGGTGGCTGTGGCCTCTTTCAGCAGGATAATGCTCCTGCCACAAAGCTGAAACTTCTGTGCCTGAAATAGATGGACCGTTCACTGGAGGAATGTACCCAGGACTTTTTTAGATCTGGCGTGCCTTACACACTATGATGACCACTCACTCAGTGTCTTCTACCACAACAGACTTGCTCAGTGTCTTCTACCACACCAGCCTGAGCGAACGGTCCCCGTGAGGACTTTGCTGCCTGTGGAGTGGGTGCTTGTGCAAAAGCCCCACTCCTATCCCAGAGTCCAGCTATACACCACCGCGTGAGATGGACATGATGCTTGAGCCCACTGCAGACAGAGCCAGCCATATCTAGCATTGTTGTGGGAGTTTTAGTATTGATCAAGGGAATAGAGTTGAGCCCCACCCATACTCCCCTGTGAGTGAGTTGTTGTTGTTGGACTCTATGGACTGTTTTTTCGATTTTGCCCCAAACAAACCCTCCTTCATCTCCTGCCCCCTCTCCAGACCTCAGGCAGTCATTATACCAAGTCTCCGCTCAGCCCCTCTGTTCCTCAGCCTCCTCACAGTGCCTCAGCCTCCTCTGGTCTTCCATGAGCCAGCTAGCCCTGGGCAAGTGGATCCCCTGGCTCTGCTTGATCCCATCACTCCACCTCTGCCCATTGCCATAACTCCTCCAACTTTGCTTCTCCCTCCCTTGTCTCCAATAGGGACCATCGGGGTTAAGGCTACAAATGGACTCCCTCTGCCTACCGGCTTCGCTTTGGTCAGACGTCTCTTTGACTATGCCACAGACCTACGAGACATCTAATGCATTCCATCTCTCCACCGCTACGGCTCTGTCTATCTCCGCCCTACCCCCAGCTTTGCATTCCACCTGGCTTCCCCTGCTCCGGGCTTCTCCTTGGCTCCTCTCACCATCTGCACCACCCAGGTCCCTTCCACCGGGACTTCCCGCATTTTACGGTGCAAGAGGGGGACATTCTGTCACGTTAGTTTCATTTTTCATGGACATTTAGTAGTTTGTCTTCAGTCAAATGTTTCCTTTGTTCGAGTGTCCCACATCTCATCAGTTTCCATGGACACTAATCTATCATCACAACTGTCATTTAGTTCATCACCATGTGTATTTAAGTTCCTCACCTTCACTCAGTCATTGTATGGTATTGTTTGTGTTTTGTACACATTGCATTAATGTTTTGCCTGTTATGAATCTTTTATGAAGTGTTTTTACGATTACAATTTTAAAACATGCTTTTAAAAATACATGTTCCATATTCTTGACATGTGCAGATTATGTTTTAACTATAACAGTGTATTAGCGTCAGTGACTCGCCGGCGCAATCGCGAGTTACTGTCATTACCATAAGTTTACAGCCTACATTTTGCTAGCTAGCTATGCCTTCGTCATGCTAATGCATATTACTGTACCTGGTTGCAGTAATATACAAAACAGCTCGGTCTCCTAATTTAAATTTCCTAAAAAATTATATGTACTTTTTAATAGGTCGGTTTAATTTTTGTGAAGAGCCATCTTGATGGCAAGCTGACAATCACCACCAACACCCGCCTCTGCAGAGATAATTTTACACCAGATAGTTTTACAAACTTTTATCAGAGACAACTGGGATTAACTAATAATCCGCTGTAATTGGTGAATGGGGCTAAACCAACTATCTCCCGTCCCGGCCTTCATCCTCCCATATTGTGGCGCCAACATCTGGTGCCACAGTCGGCAGTACGTGCCCACCAAAGGAGTGTAAGTTGCCTTGTGTGTTTGTTATAATAAGTAGGAAGTCCACAGTAACTCTACTAAATTTTGCAAAAATTCAATTTTCCTCTAACGTGATTCTTTTGTTTATATGCATCAGTATGTTTGACTCATTAGACAAGCAGACAGCGGACACGCCCCCAGAGTTTGAGAGCAGATTTTGATAACTTATTTCATTTACTTGCCATTTTTTTTTAATCATTCAAATTTGGCTGGGTGGTTAACACATTTTTTTGTGGTGTGACAAACTCAGAACACATTTTAATATTGATTTACGCAGAATCAAACTTTTAAATTTAGCAAAACAATGTATTAGAAATACGCTTTAACTGTAAGCGTATCATCCGTACCTTCAGCCTCATATCCCGGGTGTGTCTCTCCAGCTCTTTCCTCAGCTCTTCTTTGGACAGCTTGTCCACATCCAGTACCGAATGCTTCCACTCTATCTGCTCCACACTGTGGGGATCATGTGACACATAATGACCAATCTTGACCTTGCACAGCGTGTGCCAGTAGCCCCGATAGGCCGCCTGAAACTCTTGTAGGAGGTCGCTGAGGGTTTTATACTCCAGTGGTTTGTACATCAGGTCCTCACGGCGGCTGATGCCCAGAGCACCGAAGCGGCCCCCGCTGTGTACGCCCAGCACAATGTGACGGAAATGACTCCCTGAGAACTGTGTTTTAAAGCTGAGAGGAAACCGCTCGACGCTCGGCATGCTGTTGGTGAGGTAACTGACAGGTCAGCTGGGTTAAGTGCTATATTCGACAGACAGCTGCGTACATTAATGAAATGAAAATTCCTCTTTGTTCTAAATGCATGATTTATCCGTGCATACACTATTTAAAATAATTACGTTTTTTATGTTAATGATAATTTAAAACGGCTGTTTTCTATATGAATAAATAGTAAAATGTAACTTATCAAATCTGAATTCTAAGCATCATTACTCCATCCTACATCCATTACTCCATCCTCTTGTTGCCTAAATTCCCTTTGGTCGCTAAAATGTTTAAACATTACTTTGAACATTACTGGAAGACTAAACTGGATACTGAATTTATTTTGAGCATCCAGCAGCATAAAATATTCATAGACCCTTCTTAAATCCTCAATTTATGCCAGAAATTTAGAGTTTAAATCAGTATTTAGGCCATGGCACAAAGACTGCGCTTGTCAGAGTTAGAAGTTGCTTTTTTCTAGTACTATTAGATTGTAGTACCTCCTTTGACACCAAAGGTCCTGTCATTCCCTTGGACAGATTAGATTTGTGGATAAGCATTAAGATGGTTTGGATCCTATTTGTCTGGCTGCTACCACTTTGTTTGTGTGAAAGCGGAAGTCAAATCACAAATGAAGTATGGACTATGGAGTGCCACAAGGCTCTGTATTAGGTCCTCTGTTGTTTTCATTGTATATGCTTAATATATTCAATCCATGTTTCAGTGAATTCCAAAGTTAAGGATACATTCCGAGGATGACGGCTTCCAAACATTTGATTGGTAGAGATTCTCTTGTCATTTCCTTGGCAATGTCCATTAATCTGAGGAAAAAATTGAAGTAAGAATGTAATAAGAGTCTGAATGTAAGTAAATAACTATTTTTAAAGGGTAACACTTTATAATAACGTTCAGTTGTAAGTCATTTATGAATTATTAGTTAATGATTAACAAACCATTTACAAAACATGAATATACATTTATAAATGGTTGATAAGTGATATACTAATATTTTATTAATGTTTTATTAGTTCAGTTATGAGACACTTATAAGTTATTAGTTAATGATGAACGAATCATTTACAAAACATTACAATATACGTTCATAAATGATTAATACACGTTATGCTAACAATTTACAAATGTGTTGTAAGTTATCTCAAGTAAATAAATCAAACAGATCATTAGTAGATGGTTTATAAGTTATTAGTTAAGACATTATTTATCACTTATAATAACTGAAGTATTTATGACAAAATTGTTTTAGTACCATTATCTCAATAAACAATTGTTAATCATGAACAAATGTTGAACAAACCATTAGTAAATGATCAGTATATGATTTATTGATGAAATTGTAAGCTGGTCTGTGTTCAAAAACACAAACATGCAGGTATGCTAAAGCACTATTTTTAAGAAGAGTAATTTATTTGTTTTGAAGTGGATAAACATTTATAAATGCCTTACAGTCAGGTGATTCCAGTGGATTATATTAAATCCTTTCACTCATCAGCACAGACTTGTGTTCTGTTTGGAGTGTGTGGGATCTAATGATGAAGTCAACCTCTGAACCGGTTTTACCTTCCACTGAAGCTCACATCAGGTGCAAAGAGTTAAACACCCCATGCGTTTCAGAGAAGACAGCTGTCTATACCCTCACCAAGTCAGCACTTACACTGCAGAACACTCTACAAAGTGTTCAACACCTGTTATAGATGATGTGTAAACGCATGAATAAATCATTTACAAAGCTTTCTGCATCCCCTATTCTAAAGTGTAAATTATTCTTCACTTGTAAATGTGTTACGTATCATTTGTAGACAAATTATGTGTATATGTATATAAGTCATTTATAACACTTTCTGCATACCCTATTCTAAAGTGTACACTATTCATTCACCTTCAGTGGAAGGTAAAACCGGTTCAGAGGTTGACTTCATCACTAGACCCCACACACTCCAAACAGAACACAAGTCTGTGCTGATGAGTGAAAGGATTTAATATAATCCACTGGAATCACCTGACCGTAAGGCATTTATAAATGTTTATCCACTTCAAAACAAATAAATTACTCTTCTTAAAAATAGTGCTTTAGCATACCTGCATGTTTGTGCTTTTGAACACATACCAGCTTACAACTTCATCAATAAATCATATACTGATCATTTACTAATGATCATTTACTAATACTCATTAACTAATCACTGATCATTAACTAATAAATTATAAATGACTTATAGCCAAATTAATAAAACATTCATAAAATGTTAGTATATCACTTATTAATCATATATAAATGTATATTCATGTTTTGTAAATGATTTGTTCATAATTAACAAATAATTTATAAATGACATAAACTGAATTTATAAAACATTCATAAAATATTAGTATATCACTTATAAATCATTTATAAATGATGTTAATCATTAACTAATAATTCATAAATGACTTATAACTGAACGTTATTATAAAGTGTTACCTCTGATATCATTATTAAAGCAATATCATCCTCTGCTGCTTCCTGCTGCTCAGAGCTACAAGTTTCTCATCAAATCATAATTACTTTATTAAAATTATTTTAATCTACTGATTATATAATTTATTGTGTCAGTTAGAGTATTCTGGAAATTGACATGCTCTTCCAGGTTTATTTAAAATAAGTTAATTTGTCAAATGTACTAAATAGAATTAAACACAAATGTCTATGTGTGGCATGTATGTTTATGGGTAAATTATATGGAAAATTACATATATTTTTGGAATATCATTCCACTTTATTTCTATTTCCTTACATTTAAATTACAATGTTGCATCCTTTTGGCTACCGAAATTCTAATTCAATTGAACTGAAATGTAACCGTCTCTCTCAGTTAAATTCTGAATGGTGCACAATGCTGCAAGCCAGCGGCATGACTCTCCCAGCTTTTATTTCAAGGATGAAATAATAAAAGGGAGCAGATGTGTGAACTGGACTTACGCTGTGAGCGGCCTGCTCTTCTTGATCTCAAAGAACTGTGTTCCAGTGTGATTGTATCTGACAGACAATGTTAAGCACAGAACACAAACAATCTGCTGAATCACCAGAGAATAACCTATACTAAGAGACAAAAACAATGTATCATGAAAGTGCATCTACTGCTTAACTAAACATGATCTTTTGACAAAATATCATATTAATAATCATATGACAAATAGCTGTGACATACATTGGGTCAAAATCACATTCAATCACAGACTGCCTGTAACGCTGAGCAGAGTCAGAAACGAAGGAGAGCTGGATCCAAATACAGCGTGTTATTTATTTACAAAAACACAAAATAACTTAAAATATCAGAGAAACATGGAACATCAGGAGCAGAACTGAAAACATGGAGCAATGAGGAATTTGTATATTGAAGCACATGATAAATGAGAAACAATGGTGTTTAAGTATCTTTAGCGGTTTTTATCCAAATTTAACTTGTGCGTAAAGCAGCGTTTTATCGCATGTGTTCAAGAGAACAAAACCATCACTTCCTGGGAAATTGGCGTAAAATATCAGTAATAAAAACGGAAGTTGCTGCAATTAGGATATTTTTTCCTCCATTCTGATGACAGACTTTGACTCGTTTCAGTCAATTGATGTTTCAGAACCACCAAACCAACATTTGAGATGCTGTGATGCGATTGGTCCGCTGGATAAGTCCAGTTATCCAATAACAGCCTCTGTTGAGGCAAAGTCACATGAGTTTATTGTTGCGCATTGTGGGATTTATTCAGTAAATGAATCATATTTTTATGTGCATTTTATAGAAGTGCATCTAAGCATTTCCATTCAGTATTTTTATGCATTATCCCTAAATTCACATACAAATATGTGGATGGAAACATTTTGCTATAGGCATCATATCTGGTCTGACAAGAGTTCAAACTCAACACATTATACAAGGACAACTGAGATTACATTTCAGTCTGTTTCTCACACAAAAACACTTGGACTATGAAGGAAAGTTATACATTAATACTTATTTACTCTATGATTTTTGTCCTTTTTGGAGTTTGCAAGCATAAACCCTATTCCTTTAACTGAATTTAGCTACAACCTCTGATCCAGACTTTATCATGCATGATGGTCAGGTATCAGGGAACTCTTCACTGACATGTCAGTTTGTACTTAAAACGACAACAAATATCTGCCAACAGAGTCTGAAAAATAAACCCCAAAAATAAACCCTTTGAAGAAAGTTTATTTTTCTGACCCATTGACGAATATTTGTTCTTGTTTTAAGTACAAACTCACTTAAATTTGGCAAAAATACTGAGTTAGAGCATGATTTCCAGCAGTGTATGGCAGTGAGTGTGAAAGGATACTGCAAGTCCCTGATGTATCTCTGAATGGCTTCCAGGCGATGAGGAATGCTGCTGCTGGCCGGGAATGTAGGCACACTTGGTACTGGAATCTACAGAGTCACGGAAGAGTAAAAGCAATCATCTGGAGAACGATATCACATCACTGTGACTAATAAGAGACCGCAGGCCAGGCTGATCAGTCAGTGTCAACAGATAATAAACATTTAGGGTTTTCAGTATTTACAGTTGTGCTGTTTATATCCGGCACTGAATCAGTAACGGTGTGACTGTGCAGCTCCACTCTCTGGATACTGATTAGATGCGTAGGATCAATCCACAAGGGATGAATTAAAGGAATAAAGTCACAAAGACAAATTGAAACCAGTCTACAAACTGCTGATATGTTACTGATACCACTGGAATGATGTGTTTCTGTCGGCCAAAACACATGAACAAGTTGCAAATTTCAAAAGGATTTTGGTTAAACCCCTGAAATAAGGTCTGTGGTGAAAACTCACGATATTCTCACGTTTTACTCTATGACAAAAATATATATAACTGATACCCCCTTGTGATTGTTTTAAAGCTTTTACTTGTCTTGAAAAAGTCTAAATGGGACTAGAGGTTGTGAAGGACATTAAACGTCAACCGAAACTCATCTACTCACTAGTCGCTTTCACAGTTAATAATCAAGCTCTAGCCAAACTATTTTTACTCAAAGTTTCAGGGAAATTGTTTTTAAATAAAGACTTGAAAGAGTAAGACTGAAGACTGAAAGCTTAATGATGGTGAGTTTATCACGCAATTATGACTTTTTTCTCAGAATTCAAAGTTTATATTTCATAATTTTGTTTTTTTCATGCCATGAAAAAAAAAGTAATAGAGTGCAACAGTCGGTTCCAGAAAAAAAACTCAAAAAAACATTAATTTTCTCCAAGCCTTTAAGAAAAGCCCTACACAAGGTTATAAATCGATAGTATTTGCTTCTCTTGAAACCATCGGCCCACATTATTTCAGCTTATTTTTAAAATAATTGTGTTTAACAGTGGAATTAGTGGTGAACATCTACATTACCTAAGATGCTGTAAAGAAAGTTAAACAAATCAGAGAGTTGAAACAAGCAAAACACGCCAAAAGAGATGTAATCCCAGACAGCAACATAGTGTGGCCCAGATCCGGCCCACATCTGGTACGTGTGGATTACACACGGACCAGATGTGGGCCGGATCTGGGCCGACACTATGTTGCTGTCAGGGATGTAATCAAGTCAGTCTCCCAACGCTCTCAAAATACTTATGTTTGCATATGCATTTTGCATTAAACTTAAAACATATTGTTTTTATATATAATCAACATTTTTAAATGAGTAGTTGTATATTTCTTCATCATTTTTTATTTGATTATGCTGTTTGCAATGCTTCATGGGATTGTAGTTCTTGAAGTTCACAGTCTTGTACCTTTGTATTTTTATCTGATTTTCAAATATTTTTTGGCTTCAAATCTAAGTTTGTATTGTTGATTCTCCTCATAGCTGCTTGGTTCGGTTCATGGATTATAACGCTTTAACAAAGGCTTTTTTGAAATTCCTATGGGAGAAATGAATGGAAGAAAATACTTCTGGAACCAAGTGGGCAGCACTAATGTACTCTATTACTAACTTTTTTTCTCGCAATTGCAAGTTTATATCTCACAATTCTTACTTTTATTCTCATAATTCTGAATTGTGAGATAATTAACTTTTTTTACACATGAGTTTTGCTGATTCAGAAGCAAATTGACTGGATGTTTTGACATTGTTTTGGTGGCTGTGAAAGCTCTACCTTGGGCAGGTCGCTGGTTCCCCGTATCCTCCTGCCCAGCGCTTCTCCATCCGGGTGGATGCGGGCCACGTGCTGCCACATCTTCTCCCAGGTCTCCTCATTCACGGGCAGACCACCCCTATTAATGATGAACGGGATCCCACCATCCCTCTGATCTTCTCCATCATCCTCTTGTTCCTCATCCCGCTCCTCGACTCCCTCCAAACTGAAAGCAGTCCGCAGCATCTTCAGCCCAACAGAAGCACACGGTTGGCTCAAACAAGTCCTGATTCCTGCCTGGCTGTGGACGATTCTCCTCGGAGAGGAGCCGTGATGGAGCGCCCCACAGCAGGACACCGGCATGGACAGGCAATGGCACACGGTCGTAACCCTCACCTTCTTAAAAGTACAGTTTAGAAATGGTTGGATGCCCGACCCGGCTAACAAAATAGATTCTGAGAACGTTTTGTTAACATTCGCATTACATTCTATAATGAAAACATTGTATCTGAATGTTCTCTGAATGTTTTAAAAACATTACTTTCTATAATGCAAACATTATAGGAATGTTGCTTTTGAATGTTCTCTGAATGTTCTGAAACAAGTAGTAGCATTTAAAAACATTTTAGAAAAAAAGGTTCCATGAATGATATAAATAACACTTTTGTGCAAATGTTTTCAGAACGTTATTACTCTGAACGTTCTATTAACGTTACTGGAAGAACGTGAGAGAACCTTTAGAGAACGTTCTGAGAACCTTTAGAGAACGTTCTGAGAACCTCCTCACCTCACCGGGATGGCTGGGGTGTCCGAGCAAACACTGACCCCCAGCCAAAACTCTGTCAACATATATCAACCAGCATACTAGTTCGATTAACCTACAAATGCGAAACCTTTTGCTGTTAATCAGTCCTGAAATCCCATTATACTGGCTATTTGCTGATCACAGACTGATTTTGTACAGAAAACATCGTGTTAGAAGAGAAATAAACAGCATTTCATCTCAAATCCAAGAATTAATTGTAATACGGAGAACACAAGTCTCGTGGATGCGTTAAATACCGGCATTGAGCAGCATTACAGACAATGAGGCTACAGAAGCTCCTCTGACGTCACTATACCGCTGTCCGGGGCGTCAGTCTCTGTCCTTCAGGCATTTAAACACAACACGATGCAGAACAATCGTTTTCCATGTTCAGCTTCATTCTTTTTCGGTTTGCTGTCCGAGCCATCGCCCTGTCAGATCACAGATCCCGTTATACGGCACTGATTGTGATGGCCGATTCTTGAACGAGTCGTTTTGAACCGTTTAGTTTGAATGATTCGAGCGAACCGATTCGCGAATCGTTTGTAGATATCACTTTGTGTGTGTTAGAGTAAAACTGAGATTAAAACAATATTGTTACATTTGGAAATAATACTGTTAATAATGAACATATGTTTAATTGGTTATTAATTATTATTGATGTTCATAATGTTGTTGTTATTAATAATAATGTTGTTGGATAACACAACATTAGCTATTGGGCGCTTCTATATTACATAATAATGAACACGTAGTGTTAAACAACAAATTTACATCAAAACGAAAGTAAAATTAGACGCAGAAACTTCTGTGAATTGTTTAGAGTGATGACTCGGTTCTGAACCAGTTCATTGAAACGAACCGTCCGAACGAACCGATTGGCTAAAATGATTCGGATTTTCCAGCGCTGAAGACGTGATCGACTCTCCCCAAGCCCTGTTTGATGCGCATGCGCACAATGATTATATCTGGTATGGGGTCGATTCCATGCCACATACTTGCAAGTTTTGCAAAAGAAAAATAAAGTATTGAGCAAAACAAGTAGGGTTTTTTTTCAGACAAAAATAAAGAATTGCAAAATTAAAAATAAAGTATAAATAAAATAGAGCAAAAATGAAGATATGTAAATGCATGAATGCTGTAAATGCATCTTTGATCCTATTTTATCCGCAACAAATGTATTATTTTGCAACACATTTTCCATGGTGACATCTATTAGTACATTTGCAAGGCTCCTTTGCGTTTCAGTCAAGTGTGAGCTTGCAATACCGTTTTCACTTTGCATTTCACTTTTCTATGCGTTTCACTTTTGGCATTGTTTTGACATGGGGGTGGAGTCAAGGGACTGGGGCGTGTACAGCAGGCCTGGCCACGCCTCCCTCGAAGTTACATCATCATCTTGAGACGCACCATGGCTGAGCAGAGGCGTGCAGAGGCGTTTCGTTTTGTTAGCGATATGTGTATTAACAGCATTTGCTTAAGTTAAAGAAGTTAGAGATCAGTTAAAGTGTTAGTTCACCCCAAAATGAAATTTCTATCAGAGAGGAGCAAATCTATTGCCAGTGAGATGGACGCTGAAACAGCTGCAGCTGTCACTGTCGCCTTTGCTTTAACAATGCTTAGTCTTTCTTTTAATTAATTATCACATATAGCACAAAACTAAATAGATACTCTGATTAAAAGATAATTTGCCATAATTATTACATACATTAATTCATACATACATTTCATATATTTATTTAATGTGTCATCTTTCAAAATGCTAGTAGCCTATATAGCATATGACTTATAACTCAAGAGTTTTTATCAAATGAGGCTAAATTAAATGATGTTGTTATAGAAATGTCACATATATATCACTGTGCCAACATGTTCTCAACATAATCGGGTAACCTTTTAGTTTACACTCCGTGTGTTCTGAGTTTGTTGCATCCCAGAAATATATGTTATTATCCCCCCAGCCAATGATGTGGGCTGAGCCGGGCATTGGAAGACAACACACTGAAAATATCACCACTAGAAGACCTGCCTGGACATCAAACCCCTGTCCATTACATTGTCGTGGCAGATGAGGCCTTTGGTTTGAAGCCATGGATGATGAGACCATACCCAAGGACACAACTGGATAACAACAAGCAAATCTTTAACTACAGGCTCTCTCGTGTCGTTGTGTTGAGAATGTTTTTGGAGTCTTGGCAAACAGATTTAGAGTTTTTCGCCAAGGAACTGCACTGGAGCCTTCCAAGGATGTAATAATAGCAAAGGCAGCATGTGTCCTTCACAATTACCTCTGAATCCTTCCGTTACACCTACATGTCTCCCAGTCTGGTGGGTCAGGAGGACACAGAAAGTGGTCGACTTATTCATGGAGCTTGGAGGGAAGAACCAGAATGTGCCCTATTGCAGCTTCCTCAGACAGAAATTCATCTTTGCAGGCTAAACAAGTGAGAGAGCAGTAACAAATGAATAAATGGAGCAGTAAGCTGGAAAAAGAATGCAATATCTTGACTTCTTATTCTTCCTCCACACTGCCATACCCTCTACCAATCTGTTTAAAGGATTAGTCCACTTTCAAATAAAATTTTCCTGATAATTTACTCACCCCCATGTCATCCAAGATGTCTATGTCTTTCTTTCTTCAGTGGAAAAGAAATGAAGGTTTTTGATGAAAACACTACAGGATTATTCTCCTTATAATGGACTTCAATGGTCTCCAGACGGTTGAAGGTCAAAATTACAGTTTCAGTGCAGCTTCACGATACCAGACGAGGAATAAGAGTCTTATCTAGTGAAACGGTCGGTCATTTTTGGAAAAAAATTTAAATGTATATGCTTTATATAAACAAATGATCGCCTTTGTAAGTGCTTCCGCTTTCCGTATTCTTCAAGAAGCTTACGCTGTATGTCCTACGCCTTCCCTATTCTACTTAAGCACTTGGAAGGCGATCATATGTTTATATAAAGCATATACATTTAAATTTTTTTCGAAAATGACATAATTTCTCTAGATAAGACTCTTATTCCTCGTCTGGGATCGTTTAAAGCCCTTTGAAGCTGCACTGAAACTGTAATTTTGACCTTCAACTGTCTGGAGGCCATTGAAGTCCACTATAAGGAGAATAATCCTGTAGTGTTTTCATCAAAAACCTTCATTTCTTTTTGACTGATGAAAGAAAGACATGAACATCTTGGATGACATGGGGGTGAGTAAATTATAAGGAAAATTTTATTTGAAAGTGGACTAATCCTTTAAGATGCAGGATACAAAAAAGATGATAATAAATTAAATGCTACAATCAAATACATTTTGTTTTGTTTTTATTTGTCAGTTCAGCCACCCTGGCAAATCAAAATATAAAATACACAATAAATTACTATTAAAGTTAAATTACAGATTAATATACATGCTACTCCTCATCTTGGACAGCGTGAGCCAACTCAATTATCTGCCATTTCAGCTCCTTCGCCTTGTTGTCTGGCAGGTTCTATAGACAACTTTCGAGGTAATGTAAAAACCCATTCTCTGATTCTCTGTTCTCTGGGGACTGTGATGTTGAGTGAGTAGCCAAAACTGTTGTCAGGTTGTCAGAACTTTCTTCAGGGATGCAGGGGTCGTGGAGAAAGGACAGGATGTGGTAATACTTCCACTTGGGGAGGTAAATATCTTCAGCTCCAGCCCCAGATTTTGTTTTCGCAAGCGTCAACGGTGTACCAGTTCTAACACCATGGCAAAAGTTGGAGCGAAGCATGCTAACTGTTCTGTCTTTGTTTGCACAGACGAGCACTGAACACTATTTAGTGTCTCGTTAGCTTGGATAGCCTGAAGTTGACCCTGGCAAGATTGATTGATAAAAAAGTAGCGTTCCTTGATCTACAAAAGGCATTTGATATGGTAAATCATAACATATTTCAATTTTCAGCCAATACAATGAAATGGATTGAGTCTTATCTTACATCTAGGAAACTCGGATTGAAACGCATATATCTTCCCCATGAGATTATTCCACAGAGGTTCCTCAGGGGTCTACCCTTGAGCCTCTACTTTTTAGTTTGTACGTGAATGACCACATTTAAATGTACGCAGATGACACTATGATTTATGTACATGACAAAACGAAAGAACAGGTTGCATATAAATCTTTTGCAATGTCTGAAATTTCTGGTTGGCTTACTCAGTGCTACTTAACATTAAACGTTCAGAAAACTGCATGCATGTATTTTAAAATTAAAAAGAGGGAAGAGCTCCAACCAGATATCCTAGTTAATGATGAAAAGTTACAAATTGTGAAGGATTTTAAATATCTCAGAGTTTTTTTAGACTTTCACCTGACATTTGAAAAGCATGTTAAAAATCATTTGTGCAGTGACACTTCATCTTAGACATTTTAAATTTATACAGAGTCGTCTTTCAACAGAAGCCGTGAGAGTGTTTTTGCCAAATAGATATCACCATTGTCATATAATTAAAAACTTTTTATTTTTTTACTCTTGTACCACCACCCCTGAAAGAATTTGTCTTTTTGTGTGCTAAAAACCCAAGACAAACAATAGCTTCTCCAAGATGTGATTGTGAAGTGCATTTTAGAGCTACTGATTTTGGTTGTTCAGCCTTTTCTGTAAGAGCTGATATATATATATTTTGTGCTATATTATTTGGATTGCTTTTTCAATTGTTAGGTGAGGAATTTTATTGTATATGTTCTTGTTGATGACTGTCTTACTTAGATATTTTATGTGTTTTAGTTTCTCCTAACCGGGGACTGCAGATGAAATTTAGCTCTGTAGCTAATTCTGGGGCAGTCATTGACTGTCCATTGTTGCTGTTAAATAAAATAATTAAAAAAAAAAAGGTTCTAAATATGAAGCGCCTAATGGAACCCTTTACAGTTGTATAACAAAACTTTTTCTAAGGATGTCTGTTCTGGGAATGTTTAGGGATCCAGGCGTTGTTAGCTGGGCGTGTTGTTTAGATGCAGATGTACACAGACTGGATGAGGCTCGACTGTCTCTCTCTGTATCTGTCTGTCTGTCTGCGCAGCCTCCTCACGACTGACCCCGCCAGAGAAATGCAGAGCACAGTATCATTAGGAGAATTGGTTTGGGGTGGCGCATGGCAAGCAGAGCGCATCCACCACTGCAGGGATCAAATCTGTGCCATCTGACGCTCAAGGATTTATGGGTTTAGTCGAAATTGCTTTTCCCAGTGTGGAGATTAAGCTGTGTGTGATGTTGACAGCACAGACCTCCATGTTGGTTCAGGCTGCAGCACTGAAGAACCGATGTCCGCAGGCGAAGCGCTGAGGCTGGCTGGGCTTGCAGAGCGCAGGGAATGTGAGCGTTGAGTATGTGCAGCATGCAGCTGGATACTGTGCTCGTGTTCATCTGCGTCTGTCAGCTGGGCGCCGCCGGGAGATCGGCCCACAAAAGAGGTCACAAAGTGGAGACCTACAAGCAAAGCAGGTAATAATCCTGTTGTCAATCGTGCAAAGGAAGGAAATTAACTCTGATGGATTGCTTTGTACTTTCTCCCATAAGGTGTAACATAGAAAATGATGATGTTCTATTGTTGTTTTAAATGCAGAACTTTCTCATGAAGTGCTGATGTGTTCCCCTTCCTGTACTTTTATCGTTGTGTGTGTGAAATATTCTGCCAGTGCAATGCAGGATTTCATATCAGTGTCTGAAGCTTGGGTTTCACCCTTGTGTGAACAGAAGGCGCTAGAAAGGCATCATCCCTTAAGATGCAATCAGACAGCATATGGTGATTTCCTGTGAGTTTCTTATCAGTGATCATCATCTAGTTCAGTGGCTGTAAACCTTTTAATTTGGCTTGATGGAAAAGCAGCTTTCATCACCACTGAAGCTTCAAGCATCTTACTTTAAATCATCCTCATCTCAGTTAAACACGTCTCGTTTTACACACACGGGTTCCAAAAGGGGGTTTTCACAGCAATGCGACAGAAGCATTTTGGCTACACAAAGTGACCTGTTCTAAAAGAATAGTTTTTAATATTCTAAAGAACCTTTTGTGCAATGGAACCGGGTCAGTGGGGTTCTATATAGAACTCTAGGGTTCTTGACTAAATTTTAAAGATCCCTTTATGCCAAAAAGGTTCTATATAAAGAGAAATGTCTAATTTTATTCATAATACTTCCATGTTTAACAGGTAATTTCATTTTTTTTTTCTTTTTTTTCTGGTGATAAAGTATGTTTACGAGCTGTTTAAGTCATAAAATTTAATTTAAAAAAAATAATAATTAAAACTAAATCCAATGTTTACATGATGGGAAAAGGTTCTATAGATTCTAAAAAGTTCAACAAACAAACATCTGCCAATGGGGTCTGAAAAATCAACATAATTCAAAGGAAAAACAAGATTATTTGAAAGATATGTGTTCTTGTTTTAAGCATAAAACCCTTATTTTTAGGAAGTGTGTGATCTCCCTGCACCATTTCAGGCAGGAACGGATGATGGCAGATCAGTGTTGTGTCGTGGCAGTGGAGGAGATGTTGCTGGTTTGTTCTGGGGAACAGAGGATTTCTGCTGAGCGGATTATTAACCAGCTGCTGGTGAGCGACCGCAGCCGCTCGTTCTCAAACAGTAACATCACGTCAAACATCACGGCCTGCTTCTGTTGCTCTATTCTTCAGCTGTCATTTGCACATGACAATAATAATGATGCCCTTGATTTGAGCTGAAAAACAAAGATGCTTCAAAAATAGTTCAGATGCATGTGATGCATATAAGGAATTTCAAAAATGGCTGCTATCACAAACTTACAATAAAGACAATTAATATGTTTTGTAAGAAACTTTTATTTTATTTCCAAAACTTCTCATACACTGATAACTACTACTGATAATTCAAGTGTGCATACAAGTGATAGTAACAAAATATACCATATATTATATAGAAATGAGGAAAAACATAATGTGTAAATGTGTGTTGACAAATATAAACACACATATAGAAAAACACTATGCAAACATACTAGTTTCACATCATTTGAAACGGCTAAAGTTGCAGAAAAGATTCATGTGCATTAATTTGCTTTATTTTAAATAATATGTTTAGATTTAACCTAAAACCTTCCCCATTCAGATGGTAATACACAAAAATGGACATCCACATTAGAATATTTCATACAACGGGCTTAAACAGCTCACCCACAACTAACAGTCATGACCCACACTTCCATTTACAATAAAAAATCTTAAAATTCTGCATTAGTAACTTACTTTTCACACCATCAGTTGTACACGCACTCAAGATCCGAGGATCTCCTGTTCTCAGCTCATTTTGAGTCAGACTTGTGAATTCAATGAATCGTTAACTGAAGATTCGCTCTGAACGGTTAATTTGAATCAGTGATTTGTTGACTCGAGGTCAGATGCAGTCGGATCAGTCCAATTATGAATGAATCATTCAGTGCGATTTGCAAAACCGATTTAGCAGGTTCATTGAAAAGAATTAGCTTGTTCATGAATCATACACCGCTGTTGCGTCTCTGAGTGGGTGACGTTCCCTTTCGAAGGAACTTGTGCTGCATCCAAAGATGCTATGGTGAACACCTCTGAGTGACTGCATCTGAAGCATGTGTGCAACAACTCCAGTCTTGATTGGTGCTGTGTCACATGACAGCATACCGCAGAAGCTATAAAGGTTATCTGGAACAAAGTAGGATCAGCTTCTGTTCTTTAGCAAGTGCTCTGTGTAAACTGTCAGTCTTGTTTGGTGTTGTTTGTCCCCTTTAAAATAAGAAAACAGCGAGTGATAAGCAGTTTAGTTTGCGTGCGCCTCCTTGCCCTCGTAATATCACAGGTGGGGACACACATGATCTCTGTGTGGGCTGCTTGGGAGCGGAGCATGCATGGTCAGCGGGGCAGTCGTGGCCTAATGGATAGAGAGTCGGACTTGTAACCCAAAGGTTATGGGTTCGAATCTCAGGTCCGGCAGGGATTGTTGGTGAGGGGAGTGAATAACCAGCGCTCTTCCCACCTTCAATACCACGACTGAGGTGAGACCCTTGAGCAAGGCACCGTTCCCCCAGCTGCTCCCCGGGCGCCACAGCAATGGCTGCCCACTGCTCCGGGTGTGTGTTCACGGTGTGTGTGTTCACTGCTGTGTGTGTGCACTTGGATGGGTTAAATGCAGAGCACAAATTCCGAGTATGGGTCACCATACTTGGCCACATGTCACTTCACTTTCACTTTCACTTTCACTTTCACTTTCACTTTCACTCTCAAGGGGGCTGGCTGTGCACACTGTGAACAGCTTCTGCTAAGGATGCTCCGCTCCAGTCTAGCCATTTTGATGAAAGTGGCCAGACTTGCGCCCCTCACGGTTCGGGTCCCGCATATGCGGAGACAACACGGCGTCTCGGATTATGGGGGTCCCAAATGGAGCTGTGGAGGATTGCTTTGGCCCTTTCTCAGCTTGCACTTGCTTACTTCAGCACCTTTTCTCTGGATCCGGAAGCCCGCTCTTGCAGCTTCTTCTGCCCCAGGCAAGAGTTCGATGTTGGCACTGTCTAGCTCTGAGGAGGTAGATGTGATCAGCATCGAGGCAGGGGATTTGGAAGACTTGTCACTCCTGTCCCCAGGTTATGAGGATCTCATTGTCCCCATCCTTGCCCACCAAACAGTGCAGAATTACATCGTCCCTGGTAGGCAAGGAATTTATAGCGGCAGGTCAAGCGGGTGCTTGCTTGAATACGATGGCAATCTTGTAAGTCCACCAAGCCGACCTGCTTAGCAAACTGGACGAAGGCTGAGGGGTCGGGCCCGACTCTATTAAAAATCTCTGTCAGGCCACGGACCTGTGTCTCCATGCCATTAAGGAGACGGCCCATGCAGTCGGCCACTCAATGTCAGCCCTGGTGGCTACGGAGAGACACCTTTGGCTTGATCTATCTGGCATCAAGGAGAGGGACAAAACATTCCTCCTTGATGCTCTGCTGTCTCCTCCTTGCCACTTCGGTGAGGCTGTAAGCTCAGTTGTCGAGAGGCTTCAGCAGACAAAGAGACAGTCGGCAATCTTTATTCCCTGCTGTTCTCAGGCCCAGGGGCTGCCAGCCATCAATATCAGCCTCCTCACATTGTCAACAGCAAAAGGAGAGTTTTGCCTCTCTAAACCACACCCCCCACCCCCGCAGATGTCGAAGCACCACTGTGGGCTGAAGCCTTCCTAAGAGAAGACTGATCTGAGGAGCATCATTCTCTCTGGGAAGGCTTTACCTGAGGCCTTTACCTTTACCTGATTCCCCTAGTAGATTATCTGGAAGTCTGGAAGCATCTGGCAAAAGCGTTTTAGTAGGACCGGCATACACTGGGAAAAGGGTATAGTATCTAGTTTGGTTCTCACCCAACAAGGTTCAACGGAGAGTTGACTAATATGGTGGGCCCCTAGCAGGCTCAGGCATCTTGGCGAAGGAGGCCATAAAAAATATTCTTACTTCCGAGAGAGAGTACAGGTTTTACAGCTGGTATTTCATAGTTCATAGTGGTTGCATCCCATTATAGATCGCATTAGTTAAACCAAGCGTATCAGTATCGGGTTCTTCCATTTGGCCCAGTATTATCCCCTCGCACATTTACGAATTACATGGATTCAGCACAGGCTGCTCTGTGACCCCAGGGTATCCATGTACTCAATTATATTGATGACTGGCTGAATCTAGTGCAGTCTCAGGAGATGCCGTTTTTTGGCCTCAAGATGTTGTCATTGCCCATATAAGGCAGTTGAGGAAGAGACTAAACTCCAAGAAAAGTATGCAATCCCCAGTTTAGAGGACAACTTTTATGGGAGTAATTTGGGACTCGGTTAAGATGCATTCACGACAGTCTCCTGCTCGCATCGAGTCGGTTCTGGTGGCAGTGTCCAGAATCAAGCTGGGCCAGGCCATCAGAGTAAAGCAGTTTCAGAGACTGTTGGGGCTCATGGCAGCTGCGTCTAACATGATAACTTTTTGCCTGCTGTACATGTGACTATTATGGTGGTGGCTTAGAACCAAGGGTTTTTTTTCCGAAAGGCAATGCTTTCCACATGACCAAGGTTATGCACAGATTCCTTCGTACTTTGGTGATGTGGAAGAAACCTTGGTTTCTGTCCCAGGGACCTGTAGAGGGTCTGTGGAGAGGGCATCATCTCTTGTGGCACATAAATAGCCTGGAGATGATGGCTGTATTTCTAGCTCTGAAATACTTTCTCCCAGACCTCAGGGGCTTCCATGTTCTTGTTCAAACAGCCAATACTTCAGTAGTTTCATATTGAAAATCTTCAGGGGGGTATGTGGTTGCACCCTCTATGCAGACTGGCACACCAGATCCTCCTGTGGTCCTGCTTTCCCTCAGAGCAGTTTACATCTCTGGGCACCTCAATGTGGGAACAGATATTCTGTCGAGGCAGGGGCTGAGGCTCGGGGACTGGAGACTTCACCTGAGATGGTGAAGTTTATATGGAGAAAGTTCGGCCAGGCGAAAGTGGATCTGCATCACAAGAGTCGACCCTCTGTCTGCTCTGGTTTTCCCTCACACATCCAGTTCCTCTTGGACTGGGTGCCATAGTTCAGACGTGGCCAAGGCAACATCTGTACACTTTTTTTAAACAGAATTCACCAGAACTGCATCAGTCTACTCCTAGTAGCCCCTTTCTGGCCAGCTCGAGTGTGGTTCTTCTTGGGAGATTCCCATCAGGAGGGACCTTCTGTCACAAGCCAAGGGCACAATATATCACCCCCAGCCACAGATGTGGAAACTGTGGGTCTGGCCAGTGCTGGAGTTCCTTCAGGATAGTTTTTCTGCTGGTCTATACCCACGCTTAAGGTCTATGTGGCAGTAATAGCTGCCTTCCAAGCACCATTAAATGATGGGTCTTTGGGAAGACATCAGTTGGTAACTCGTTTCCTTCGTGGCAATCTGAGGATGAGGCCTGCCTTATGAGAGAGTTCCAGCCTGGGATTTGGCTGTGGTTTTATAGGGGTTGTCCCTGGCACACTTCGAACATATAGACTCTGTCTCTGAGAAATTTCTCTCTTTGAAGATGGCATTTTTGTTAGCTATCACTTCTCTTAAAAACTCTGTGGTGAAAATTTTAATTGATTAATTTTTTGGTGAAGTTTTTAATGTTGTTTATATGTCTGTGTGTTTTTAATATGCATTTAGAAAAACCATTTGTAAATTCATAAGTCAACACCATTGCTTTGTATTTTCTCCTTAAAACTGCAGTGANGTGGTGGCTTAGAACCAAGGGTTTTTTTTCCGAAAGGCAATGCTTTCCACATGACCAAGGTTATGCACAGATTCCTTCGTACTTTGGTGATGTGGAAGAAACCTTGGTTTCTGTCCCAGGGACCTGTAGAGGGTCTGTGGAGAGGGCATCATCTCTTGTGGCACATAAATAGCCTGGAGATGATGGCTGTATTTCTAGCTCTGAAATACTTTCTCCCAGACCTCAGGGGCTTCCATGTTCTTGTTCAAACAGCCAATACTTCAGTAGTTTCATATTGAAAATCTTCAGGGGGGTATGTGGTTGCACCCTCTATGCAGACTGGCACACCAGATCCTCCTGTGGTCCTGCTTTCCCTCAGAGCAGTTTACATCTCTGGGCACCTCAATGTGGGAACAGATATTCTGTCGAGGCAGGGGCTGAGGCTCGGGGACTGGAGACTTCACCTGAGATGGTGAAGTTTATATGGAGAAAGTTCGGCCAGGCGAAAGTGGATCTGCATCACAAGAGTCGACCCTCTGTCTGCTCTGGTTTTCCCTCACACATCCAGTTCCTCTTGGACTGGGTGCCATAGTTCAGACGTGGCCAAGGCAACATCTGTACACTTTTTTTAAACAGAATTCACCAGAACTGCATCAGTCTACTCCTAGTAGCCCCTTTCTGGCCAGCTCGAGTGTGGTTCTTCTTGGGAGATTCCCATCAGGAGGGACCTTCTGTCACAAGCCGAGGGCACAATATATCACCCCCAGCCACAGATGTGGAAACTGTGGGTCTGGCCAGTGCTGGAGTTCCTTCAGGATAGTTTTTCTGCTGGTCTATACCCATGCTTAAGGTCTATGTGGCAGTAATAGCTGCCTTCCAAGCACCATTAAGCGATGGGTCTTTGGGAAGACATCAGTTGGTAATGTGGCATTCTGAGGATGAGGCCTGCCTCATGAGAGAGTTCCAGCCTGGGATTTGGCTGTGGTTTTACAGGGGTTGTCCCTGGCACACTTCGAACATATAGACTCTGTCTCTGAGAAATTTCTCTCTTTGAAGATGGCATTTTTGTTAGCTATCACTTCTCTTCAAAACTCTGTGGTGAAAATTTTAATTGATTAATTTTTTGGTGAAGTTTTTAATGTTGTTTATATGTCTATGTGTGTTTTTAATATGCATTTAGAAAAACCATGTGTAAATTCATAAGTCAACACCATTGATGTGTATTTTCTCCTTAAAACTGCAGTGAACAGTCTCAAAAACACAATTTGAAATTGCAAGTGTTTCTTACGTCACAATCTACATTTTAACCAATCACATCATCTTGCGGGCGGACTTTAGCATATAATTAACTATGCTCTGAAGCATGGGAGTCAGAGAAGCCATGTAAGCACAGTATATGTTTCTGTTGATATGAAAATTTCTGTACATTTAGCATTATATCAGGTGAATTATGTATATGATCTACATTACAATTGTGGCGAGGGGGGCGTGGTTTAGCGGAGTCTGCAACGGGAGAGAGCGTCAGGAGACGCGTGGTGAGTGAGCGGGTTGAATGCAAATCACGAACACCTGTTTCTCTTTCCAGTAATTGGCGATGTTGCTCTGGGGAGCGGCCGACCCGCTGCAGGATGGCCCTCTTGAGGTCATCAAAGACCAGGAGGTTCTGGGTGGGCAGCTGCTGCGCTGCCAACTGCGACTCGCCCGAGAGCAGCGGGACGAGCCGCATGGGCTACTGGTCCCGGGGCCAACCTGACACCTCCGCCGACTTCTCAAACAAGTCCAGGAAGGCCTCCGGGTCATCCAGCGGGCCCATCTTGTGAAGTGGCAGCTGGAATGGCGCAGCAGCCACTCTGGTGGACTCCCCAGGAACCCCCCGGTCAATCCAGCTCCGGAACCTCTTGCGGTCCTCCTGCTGGCTCCGGACGATCACCTCGAAGCGGCGCTCCTGATCCTCCCGGAGATCCAGCAGGGCTCGATGCTGGTCCTGATGTAAGACCGCGAGGGAAGCAATGATGTCCGCAAACGGCGTTCCAGTGGCGGGGTTTGCCTGCATGGCGGCGGCTTCCGTCTACCTTCCCGGGTTTCGGCACCAGTGTGATGAAGTTCTTGTTTCATGTATTTGGGGAAGGAAGAGGACAAGGGTCGGCTTTGACTGCTGATTGAGGTTTATTTTCACCAGAGAAAATATCAAACAAATAAACAAAAGACGGTGCAACGCACATTCAATAATTCCACATCCAAGGACGGGCTTCACTCCACAAGATCAACAAGATCACAGTCCAGTGCTCAATCAGCAGTCCCTCTCTCTCTCACACGCTCCTGCTTCTCCTGGCGTTTTATCCTGTCTCCACGCCAATTACTGGAACGAGAAACAGGTGTTCGTGATTTGCATTCAACCCGCTCACTCACCACGCGTCTCCTGACGCTCTCTCCCGTTGCAGACTCCGCTAAACCACGCCCCCCTCGCCACAACAATGTTATGATGAACTATATGCTTTTCTCCACCGACGTTCTAAGTTGTTCAAAGCGTTTCTAAGGATACTGATTTTTAGAAGCCAGACTGAGATGGCAAATGGGAACATGGTTTGTGTAACATTAGCAAAACATTATTAGCTGTTTGATAAGGGCAAGTGTGTACAAGGGTATAGTTACATTCAAGCTATTTTAAGGCATGAAGTATTTTTTTAACAGGAAAAATAATTAAATACGTCACTTAGGTGATCAAAGATGAGTTTTAAAGGATAAAATTATTGACTACAGGGGGACTTTAAGAGGACTTTACTACTGGTCAGTTGCCTCCTCCTGCTTAGAGTTTGCTCCGGGTAGGGTGAAGGATATTCTTCACCCTTGACCGGGCTAGGTGTCTAAGGTACTATCGAATACGGTACGTTCTACAATTCTGCAGGCCTTCCGTCCTCCTTCTTTTGTGTTGATGGACCAAGACAGGCTACACTCACTTTGCCCTGTGAGGACTCCTGAGATTTATGTTCAGAGATGTGATATGTTCCCGATGGTGGAAGTCTGACCAGTTATTGGTATGCTTCGGGTCCCCCAAGAAAGGGTCCTCAGCTTCTAAGCAGACCATTAGTAAATGAATTGTGGAAGCAGTTTCTGTTGCCTATGAGGTGCGTGACATGCCCTAGCATCTGTGGGTAAGAGCCCATTCTACCAGGAGTATGACCACTTCGAAAGCTTTATTGTTGGGAGTCTCCCTTCAAGAAGTCTGTGATGATGCTGTGGGCTGGTTTTCCTTCCACACATTTATAATGACATATGACATGTTTTTATTAAATATACTGAAATTAAAAGTATGATGTTGTGCTTTGGAATGTAGTGAAGGAAAGTTAAAAGTTTCCCAAAATAAAAATACTCTAACAGATACTTGAAAATGTAGCTACTTAAGTACAGTAAGGAAGTATTTTTACATCCAAGTATTTTGTCAAATAAGACCAATATGAGTGCAGTGCTCTCAACTGCTGAATCACAGCAGATGTGCAGATTCTGTTGATATAGCAGAATTTCATTTAATTCTCTTCCCTCACAGATTACGGAGAGAAACAACACGAGTGGATGGAGGAAGCCACAAGTCTGGCAGGTGCAATATCATTCAATATGGATTTTTTATAGTGATATAGTGAAAAAGTTACACGAATCAACAACTATAATGTATCATTTTTGTGCTAACGTTTTAAGAACATTATTAAAGTCCAGTTAATTTTGAACAAACATTCTATTAATGTTACTGGAAGAATGTTTGTTCATAACTTTGAGAGAACCTTGCCAAAGTTTTGAGTACATTTACTGTCAGCTGGGATGTTGCTTTTGAAGCATTTCATTTAGTCCCTCGTCCGCACAGAGCTTCAGCTCACAGCTTTGTCTAATAGTTTTACTCTTATCATTTTAGCCCGATCTTCAGAAGAAGTCCAGACATGACAAAGTCTCCTATGACCAAATCAGAGCAGCTGTTGAGGATAGATGACCATGATTTTACAATGAGACCAGCGTTTGGAGGTGAGCATGAGCTGCTTATAATATCCAGATTGAAATGAGATATCTGCACAAAAACACTGGATGCTGGAACGCTGCACGCTGTTTTGGTCATGCTTGAATTTGTGTTGCACATGGATTTGTGGTTAACACTTAATGTGTTTTATATTTATGGATGTTTTAATTATTTAGTCCATGTTATACAGTCCAATCCTATCTATGTTGCAAAAAATGATTCTTACTCAGAATTTTTGTCTTGTTTTCCCAGTACAGGCTATATTTCCCAGTGTAGATATAATGTTTAGATATTTGTACTGGAAAACAAGACAAAAATACAAATATAGAAAATAATTTTTTTGTGCAAAACACTGGACACACGTGTATGCAATTGGCAGAACCTTCAGTTAATTTTTATCCATTTTTCATCCCCTGGGAATCAAACCCACAGCACTGGTACTGTTTGAGGAACATGTTAAAATACCGCTTTCTACTGCAGAGAAGAGCATCTGTTTCATAACTCGACTCAGTTATAATGGTTAATACCATTACACCACTTTTTAATGAACTTTTTGGCTTTGGCATGTGTAGAATATTCTGGCACTAGGGAAAAGGAAAACAGATGTGGAAAGTGTCCAGATGTGAGACAGTCGGTCAGCAGCACCGTGATCGCTCGTGACCCACTTGCATTTGAGTGCTTGTGTCACTGAGCTAAAATAGGCCACAAACACTGCGGTGTTAAATCCTGTCTGCTCACAGAAACTGCATTACTGTAGGCACAATGGATATATTTTCTAGAATTAAATATTTTATGATAATGCTTTCATTGTAACCTATAAAAATGATACTACCACAAGAGAGAACTGAAAAAAGTTTTCTATTCAACAGGACCGCCGATTCCAGTAGGTGTGGATGTTCAGGTTGAAAGTCTCGACACTATCTCTGAGGTTGATATGGTGAGTGTTTGAGTGATGAGCAGTCATGTTGAAAATGCTGATGAATGTTTCCTACAGTACTGTGTTGCTTGTTGGTTATTAATCATTAAATGTAACACTGATGTCAGTAATCATATTGCTTTGTGTCGTACGTAAGATCGCCCTTTCGCCTGTGGCAAATCACTGTAATGCACAACCTTGAACTGTTGGTTTTAATGTTTTCAATTCTATGCTAATAACTTGTTTCCATCAGGATTTTACGATGACACTGTATTTGAGGCATTACTGGAAAGATGAGCGCTTGTCTTTTCCAAGCACCAACAATCAAAGCATGACATTCGACAGCCGGCTGGTGAAGAAGATTTGGGTGCCCGACATGTTCTTTGTTCATTCCAAAAGATCTTTCATCCATGACACGACGACGGACAATGTGATGTTACGAGTGTATCCAGATGGCAACGTCCTCTACAGTCTGAGGTGAACCTGTTAGAAACCCTATAATCATCACATTCCTTAATTTAACTTCAAATTGGAATATGGCATAAAACATTTGCAAATAAAGCAGCATTTCCATCCCATGAGTTCAAGAGAACAATATCATCACTTCCTGGGAAATTAGTGCAAAATCTCAGTAATAAAAATGGAAGTTGCTACAATCTGGCTCTTTTTTCCCCCCCATCATAAGTGAGTTGCGTCTCAGAGCGGCAGACGAAACACAATAACCGCTGACATGTTCTCTTGTGTTCAGATTCTGGTGTTTGGGAACACAATTGTGTGAGACGCTAAATTATTCTGATGACAGTCTTTGACTCAGGCGTTTAAAAACATTTGAGATGCTGAAATGCAATTGGTCTGCTGGTTAGTCCGGTTATCCAATCACAGCCTGTGCTGAGGCAAAGTCACATGAGGATTTAGGGGGTTTCTTCGTAAAATGTGTTTCCATCGTAGTGTATGCTATGCGCATGTCTTCTTATTGTCACAGACACGTCAGGCTCCACCATGCACCAATCACAACGCACGCAATCACCAGAGTACTGATCACCGCCACCTGCACCTCATTACCACTCTCATCAACACCAACATAAAGAGCACTCACACCCAGCACTCACTGTCCGGTCTCGTTAAGCTATACTCACATGTATACTTACCTCAAGGACTCCTCTCTCGCTACCTACCTGTCTCCTGTGACTCCCGATCTCCCCGTGTGTTCCTCGTCTATGTGTGAGTGCTCCATCGTCTCCAGAGATCTCCAGCTCCATCCCGTTTCCACGACTCTCTCTTCTGCAAACACCAAAAGGACAGTAACTATCACCAGCCTTCACCTTTCACTCTTCTGACTCTTCCTGCTTGCATTATAAGCTCACTGGTTTCAATAAAGACTGTTTACCCGTTTACATCTGTGTTCGACCCCTCTGTATCATAACACTTATCAGATAAAACAATGACCTGCTTCAGTTAAGTGCATCTTTTTATGCACATTTTTAGAAATTTTGCACATCCTGAAGTTTCCATCCAGCATTTTTATGTGATATCCCAAAATTCAAAATAGGTGGTTGGAAACATGACAATCCTATAACAAATCAGCTCAAACTATTCAATCTGCAAAGACCATAAAAAACACAAAATAGATTTCTACAGAGCTCAAAACTCTTGAAATGCAACAATTAAGGCCCGATATACTCAGAGTGAAGGTTTTTTTTCCTTTTCATTCTTTGCTAAGGGGTAAAAAAAAGTTTGAAATACCTTTGCAGTGATATACCCGTTTAGATGAATGTGTAAATATGCGCTGCGCGCTTTCCTCTCAATAACAAAATAAATTGTTAATAAATTATTGTTAGTGATCTGGTTTTGTTGTGGGCAAACCCCTATCCATCGAGACCAGACTAAAAACACAACAGATCAGGCTGAATGAATAACAGCAGCAAAACTCTTCCATAACATGATACTTCAACATTAAACAATGTGCAAATAACAGAAGATGAACTAGTCCATTCCAGTCTGCTCTGCAATCCACTTCCGATGCATGCCAGCTCACATCATGAATCATTCTGAACTAACCTGTCTGAACTAACGTTTGATGTCTTATGTGTTGTTGTAGAGTGACCGTCACTGCCATGTGTAACATGGACCTGAGTCGATTTCCACTGGACACACAGACGTGCTCCCTAGAGATCGAGAGCTGTAAGTACACAAACACATCACACATGTCATCTTCACTTATGTCCATGTGAATGTGGTTTTGTTGAACTGAAGAATTAAGATGCATGTGGGGCTGGTCATTGAAAATGTGCCGAGACAAAACTCTGTTTATGTGATGATGTGGATTACATGTGTTGTTTTCTCAGATGCGTACACTGACGATGATCTCATGCTTTACTGGAAGAAGGGCAACGAGTCTCTGAACACCGATGACAGGATTTCTCTGTCTCAGTTTCTCATCCAGAAGTTCCACACCACAACTAAGCTTGCTTTCTACAGCAGCACAGGTGACAGCTTTCATGATGTCTGAAATGTTTTAAAGGGGACCTATAATACCCCTTTTACAAGATATAATATAAGTCTCTGGTGTCCCCAGAATGTGTTTGTGAAGTTTCAGCTCAAAATACCCCACAGATCATTTATTATAGCTTGTCAAATTTGCCCCTATTTGGGTCTGTCCCTTTAAATGCAAATGAGCTCCTGCTCCTGGCCCGCTTTCCAGAAAAAGGTGGAGCTTTAACAGTTCCCGCTTCGGTTGCTCAACAACAACAAAGCCGGAGAATCTCATGCAGCAAAAATGACAATTGTCAGTAACGGTGTTCAGCCTTACATTGTTCAAACCGGAGTCGACAATGATGGAGAGACTCAGCTTTTAGAATGAAACTGGATGTTTCTGAATGGTTAGTGGATAAATTTATGTAGTTGCTGTGGAGTTGATTCAACTCATCCACTAGCATGTGCCATCATGTTAATCCTTTGTGCAAATTCAGCGTTGAATTGACCCTCGTCTGTGCAGCAGTCCGACCCATTGTTCTCATAATACTTGCAAAACGATAAAACATTTGCCTAACCAAGAAAAAATGTTTAAAACATTTCACAAGTTCACACTTACATATAATTAGGGGGAGGGCTCCAAGCTCTGAAATTTGGCATAAACCCAGCGTACTCCCCCCAGTTTTAAACTAGAAGTGAGGAGATAGGGTGGTGGAGGGATGCTGATAAACTGTCAACAGAGGTAAGACTGCTGTATATATAACTCTTATCATTAATTAGGTTGATTAACTGGATGCACTGCTCTCATTGTCACAGTTTGAGTTTGTTTTTGTTATTTTCCTAGTGTTTCATCGTGTTTTTGGTTAGTTTACTTGTGACCTAGTTTTCCTCAGTATGTGTAATTAGTATTCATTTTCCTCACCTGTGTCTTGTGTGGCGGGAGGAGCAAACGACAGACACAGTGGGTGTGGTGTCAGGCCTCGGAGAGGCTTTTATTTAACAAATAAAACAGAAAACCCCCAAAACAGAAAATAAAGTGTCCAAATAAACAGGGGACCTGGTGTCCTCGTTGTGCCAGGGAAACTTGAAGGAAGGGTAGTGAGTGGAAAGGATGGGTCCAGGTAAGGAGCGGGGTCCAGCGGCCGCACACGCTTCTCTCTCTCCTCGGTCCAAAGCACGAGGGGCGGCGGCTTCGGCACAGTGGCTCGTCCTCTTTAAGCCATGACAACTGAGGGGAATAACGACCCGGCGTCCTAACCTGTCGGCGGCATTACGAATGCTTCTTCATTCCGGACCGCTGGTCCTGCGACTCACATCTATGGCGGTGTGGGATTCCCTCCGCGCCCCCTTTCCTTGACCCACGAGGACACCAGCGTGCATGCACAGGGGAAAGAGACCGGTCTCCCGAGGAGAGGCACGCTCAGCATTTAACAGCGGCGGTGATGTGGCTTCATTATCTTCAGGTGTGCCTCATCACACGCCGCCAGTCCTGGTTGCTTCAGCGCCCCTCCTCTCTCACACCCACTCCAGTCGGGAACCTGGTGAAGGGCGGCGATTTAAAGGACGGGGTGGCGCTGACAATAAGGGAGAGGCAGCCGTTCCGTCACACTTGTTAATTATCTTGTTAAGGTCCTTTGTTTGTCTCATGTATATATACCCTGTGTTCTACCTCAGTCTCTGTCAGTTCTCGTTGATTGTAATGTGGTTTCTCCTGTGTTTTCCCTGGTTCCTGAGTGTTTGATGATTAAAGAATTATTCCTCATCATGACTATTTTTAAGTACCACGTTACGTAACAGAAGAACCAACCAGTACCGAAAGATGGATCTCACGTCACTGCCAATTCCAGAGTCTCGTCCCGTCATGGCCGCCATTCCAGAGTTCGTCCCATCATGGCCACCATTCCAGAGTCTTGTACCATCATTGCCGCTGCACCTGAGCCCTCAGCCAAAATGGCCACCGTGCATGTACCCCTACCCCCCTAACTCTGTACCCCTAGGAGTACTGGTTGAGTATGAGGGGATGTCTTGGTGCCCAGAAATGGCTCTAGCCCCTGAGTCTGCTCCAGTGTCGGCTCCAGCCCCTGAGTCCGCTCCTGTGTCGGCTCTAGCCTCTGCGTCTGCTCCTGTGTCGGCTCCAGCCCGAGTCTGCTCCAGTGTCAGCTCTACCCTTGAGTCTGCTCCAGTGTCAGCTCCAGCCCCTTAGTCCGCTCCAGTGTTAGCTCCTGCCACTGAATCTGCTCCAGAGTCTGCTCCAGAAAGTTCTCCAGAGTCCGCTCCAGAAAGTTCTCCAGAGTCCGCTCCAGAATCCCTCCTGGCCTACAACAAAGTAAAATGTCTGCAAAGATTTAAAGATCAAAGTGCAGATAAATGGAGTTTTTGTCTCCCAAAAGAAATAATTGATTCTGAACTTCCTGAAATGAGTCGTCAGTAATTCCAGTCTTACTGTGATGGTACTCCCTGCAGAACATGAAATCCCACTTTACATATTCCTAAACCTACCCGTCTCCACCACCTGGATCTGGATCCAACTCCTCCTACTTTACATATCCCTAAACCTACCCGTCTCTGCCCCCTGGATCTGCAGTGAGGGGCTACAGGTCTCAATTCCTGCTGAACCTACGTAACAATGTAACAAATTTGCAAAATCTCAGCCTATGTTCTTTATTGGCTGAACAGTGTCTCCTTTGCCCTGCCTTCAAACACTGTAGTTGTATCTGAGACTGGAAGAGTTTGGTGCGTGTTGTTCATGCAGAGAATATGCTGCTTTCTGCTGCCAAACAAATCCACTTTGATGAGATTGATACAGTAAAACCGACGCTATCGTTACTGTTCGTATCACTGTGTATCAAGTGCTGAAGAAGAGCTGAGATTCAGATATGCTAATGAGTGTTTGGTTTCTGACCAATCATGACAGGCTGGGCCATCTGACCAATCACAGCAGGTTCTCAGAAAAACTGGGTTTAGAGAGGCCGAATCCTTGATTGAAGCGTTTTACAATGTGAGAAAAGATCTGATTCTGCAATGGATATTATGAGAAGATTAAAGTGTTTTTTGACCTTGGACGCATGTTAACCTGTTATAGGAGACTCCAAAACAAAACTAGGAACCTTTAAAATAGCATAATAGGGGCTCTTTAACCTGAAGTTTATTAAAATATATCCAGCAACATCTCAGAAACTCTGCAAGCTGTAGTTCTAATGTGGTGTTTTTGAGTCATAAACAGACACTAGCGAATGAAAAGAAGTCTACAAAACAATTGAATGTGGATCCAATACCAGCTACACTTTATATCTAAGCCCTCTTTCCACATGCTTTAACTTTTCCCATGTTATGTTGTTGGAACACCATGTCAAAATGTCTGGCAAAACGACTTCTACAGCAATTGCAAGTCTTGTAGAGAGGTTTGAAAGGATCTGGCTCTTTCTTTGAGAAACAGTACGTTAATAATATTGTAAAAAAGCAATAACAACATAACTCACCTGCCAACATTGCTGTATCATTGCAGCACTTTAATCCAGATTTTTCTTTTCCAGGCTGGTATAATCGCCTCTACATTCACTTCACTCTTCGTCGACACATCTTCTTCTTCCTTCTGCAAACGTACTTCCCGGCGACGCTGATGGTCATGCTGTCCTGGGTGTCGTTCTGGATCGACCGCAGAGCTGTGCCTGCAAGAGTTCCTCTTGGTACAATAAAACTCATCAAACTGTGATGATAAAATATGATTAGACATTCCTTAAGCATTCAGTAATTATTGGTTTGCAAGAGATTATTCAGTTGTATGGAGATCATCTTAAAAATCAGGTTGAGTCTTCAACACTGATGAGTCCTCAACACTGCAAAAATGAATTGCTTACTTTATACTTTTGTCTTATTCTCCAGTACAAATATCTAAACATCCTAAAAAAAGACAAGCAAAATGACCAGATATTAAGTCTTGCTCTTTATGCTTAAAACAAGAACAAATATCTGCCAGTGGGTCAGAAAAATAATCTTATTTTTCCTTTGAATTAAATGTTTTTTTTTCTTGTTTCACCCTAAACTCACAAAATGCTGATACATTTTTCAGTAAACAAGACTTAAAGGATTAGTTCACTTCAGAATTAAAATTTCCTGATAATTTACTCACCCCCATGTCAGCCCAGATGTTTATGTCTTTCTTTCTTCAATCGAAAAAAAAAGGTTTTTGAGGAAAACATTCCAGGATTTTTCTCCATATAGTGGACTTCACTGGGTGGAAGATCCAAATGTCAGTTTCAGTGCAGCTTCAAAGAGCTCTACTCGATCCAAGACGAGGAATAAGAGTCTATTAAGGGTCGATTGGTCATTTTCTAAAAAAAAATTTAAATGTATATACTTTTTAACTACAAATGCTCGTCTTGCACTGGTCTGAAATGCTCCACGCATTACGTAATCATGTTGGAAAGGTCACGCGTGACGTAGGCAGAAGTACCGATCCAGTGTTTCAAAGCGAATGTGCAAAGACTAAGTCAAACGGCCTTTACAAATAAAGGTAAAACAACGATCTCGGACGATTTTGAATGAGATGGAGTTTTTCGCCCTACCGCTGTATTTCCGCCTACGTCACGCGAATAGACACAGAATAGACTGTCAATGGAGGTACATGTTTAGAATGTTTAGATATTAGATATTTGTGCTGGAAAACAAGACTACTTGCTACCTACTAACAAGACTAATTACTGAGGAAGAAAATAATTTTTTTGCAGTGAAAATCATATGAATGCTGCTTTCACACAGGCATCACGACGGTTCTTACGATGTCCACCATCATCACCGGAGTCAACGCTTCCATGCCCAGAGTCTCCTACATCAAAGCTGTGGACATTTACCTGTGGGTCAGCTTCGTCTTCGTCTTCCTCTCTGTTATCGAGTATGCAGCCGTCAATTACCTGACCACCGTACAGGAGCGCAGAGAGAGGAAACTCAGGAATCAAGTAAGACGCCACTCTCTGCTTTGCCAAAATAATGACTGTGTGATGCTGGTAGACAAACATGACGAGAAGAAGAGAGTGATACAGAGAAAAGAAAAAAAAAATCCCATTTAGAGCCAGAGTAAGGGGTCGAACCCTTGACAGCAACATAGTCCAGATGTAATCCACATGTACCAGATGTGGGCCGGACCTGGGCCACACTATATTGCTGTCTAGGACACTAGTGGTGGACAGTAACAAATTAGTTTTACTCAGTTACTGTAATTAAGTAAATTTTCAAGTATCTGTGCTATATCAGAGTATTTTTCTGTTGGGAAATGTTTACGTCACTACATTCCAAAGCATAGTATCACTCTTTTTACTGCATTTCATTTTTATTAAAAACATATCGCTCCTCATTATTTCAAACTGAAGAAATACCCAAGCCGAGACATGATAGCGATCGCCGATTCGTGTACAGGCCAATTCTTTCCAACAAACATGTGGAATTTGTTCACAAATCGGACTGAAGGATTCATTCATGGATCAGACTGATCCGATTGCAGCTGCTCTTGAGTCGTCTCACTGATTCAGTGATTCTGACAAAATCAACCGGGATATTGTCGGAGAGCTTCAATAGCACGAAAAGCAAGTTGCTAATGCCAAATTTTAGTACAAATAAATCTTATTTAGATCATGACTTTCTGTTAAATCTGCTGTAAAAGTATATAGTAATATATAATAATAATAATATATAATAACTATAATAATAAGTATAATGTATAATAAGTATAAAAAATAAACTGACTAGTACTGACTACAATAAATAGGCTAATAAACATGGTTCATTGCTTTATACTTTTAATGCTTAAGTACATTAAAAATCAATTACTTTTGTACTTTTACTCAAGTAGTACTGAAAATGAGTGCTTTAATACTTTTACTGGAGTAATATTTCATTAGACTATCTGTAATTTTCCTTAAGTACTTGATTTATGTACTTTGTCATTCACACATAACGTTTTTCCATCCCACTGCACAACTTTTCCATTGTTTTTCTATGTAAACCAATAGACTTTAACCATTGCACTCGCGTCTTTTGACACGTATGACACGCAGTTCTAAAAACGGACACTCAAGTTAAAAGAAGTTCACACATCTCTAGACCTTGCAGGGTTTTTTTCTTCATTTCACTGACCTGAGTCTCTTGCGTTCCCCTAACATGCCTGTCTCTCTTGTGTTTATGGCTTAATGTTGCAGTTGCCTTGCACATGTGGAATAGCAAACCCAGATGAGGACATGATGATGACCACATGCTACAACGACGTGGATCCCAACACAACGGGGACTTATGGGATGCCTGAGAATGGCGGGAGGCAGGAGAGGATCCTGGCCCAGCTGACCCTCGCTGACGGTCAGAGTCAAAGTCGGGTCAAAACCGCACGGGGATACGTCAACATCTGGATAGACACTCATGCCATAGACAAGTACTCACGAGTGATCTTTCCCGGTGCGTACACCCTCTTTAACATCATCTACTGGTCCATCTACTCCTAACTGGATCAGTCCAATCAAGCGGCTCCGAGAACGACTGTGACTGGGTCTCTTTGCCTTCTTGATCCACTATTTTGAACTCTTTGCTTTTTTTGTGTGTTGTATGTTTTTGTTATTTTACGACAGCAACGTTTTGAGGATATATTCGTTTGAATAATCTGTTATTCTTCACAAATAAAAAAAAGAAGAAGGAAATGTCTCGGAATCAGAGAACTGGTCTGGGAAAAGCTGCCCTTTAAAGGCCCTGATATACTCTGCGATTAGATGAATATGTAAATATGTGCTGCACACTTTCCTCTCAATAACAAAATGAACACAACAAAAGCACAGCGGTGAGAAAACAGCAGTTCAGAAAGCATCTGATCATAGTGATGTGGATATGTTTGCTTCAGCTCTCCAGTTAAGTCATGTTTATTTCTACAGCACCAATAGATTGATTTAAAGCAGCAGCTTTACAGTATCAAACATGAAAAACAGTGTCAGTGTGTCTTTCAGTTAGAATTACAGCTTCAGTTTCTACTATAAAGCGGCTTTCCAGTGTGTTCATATTTTTACTCGCGTCTGACCTCGACGGACTGAACAGAAGAAATGAGCCGGAGGAGATTTACACCTCAGAGAAGGCGGTGCCACACCTACCTATTACATCATAATCATATGGACCAATGGGAGTTCAGAGGTGTTTACCAGCCAGAGCAAACTTTTCCAGATTCACTTTGACAAGCTGTTTCAAACTACAAACAAAATTTGTTTTGGCCTGATTTTGTTTGAAATGACGTCACACCAGTTCATTCTTCAGTTTCACTTGAAGTATATTGGGGCCTTTAGAAAGCCACAAATATCACTACCCAGCTAACAAAAATATGTTCTAAGAACATTTTGCTAAATTTCCATTAAGTTATGAAAACATGTCATTTATGTCTTTCTTTCTTCAATCGAAAAGAAATGAAGGTTTTTGAGGAAAACATTCCAGGATTTTTCTCCATATAGTGGACTTCACTGGGGTTCAACGGGTTGAAGGTCCAAATGTCAGTTTCAGTGCAGCTTCAAAGAGCTCTACATGATCCCAGACGAGGAATAAGAGTCTTATCTAGAGAAACCATCGGCCATTTTCTACCAAAAAATTAAAATAAAAAAAAATAAAAAAAAATATATATATACACACTCACCTAAAGGATTATTAGGAACACCATACTACATACTGTGTTTGACCCCCTTTCGCCTTCAGAACTGCCTTAATTCTACGTGGCATTGATTCAACAAGGTGCTGAAAGCATTCTTTAGAAATGTTGGCCCATATTGATAGGATAGCATCTTGCAGTTGATGGAGATTTGTGGGATGCACATCCAGGGCACGAAGCTCCCGTTCCACCACATCCCAAAGATGCTCTATTGGGTTGAGATCTGGTGACTGTGGGGGCCATTTTAGTACAGTGAACTCATTGTCATGTTCAAGAAACCAATTTGAAATGATTCGAGCTTTGTGACATGGTGCATTATCCTGCTGGAAGTAGCCATCAGAGGATGAGAACATGGTGGTCATAAAGGGATGGACATGGTCAGAAACAATGCTTAGGTAGGCCGTGGCATTTAAATGATGCCCACTTGGCACTAAGGTGCCTAAAGTGTGCCAAGAAAACATCCCCCACACCATTACACCACCACCAGCAGCCTGCACAGTGGTAACAAGGCTCATTCTCATTCTGTTTACGCCAAATTCTGACTCTACCATCTGAATGTCTCAACAGAAATCGAGACTCATCAGACCACGCAACATTTTTCCAGTCTTCAACTGTCCAATTTTGGTGAGCTTGTGCAAATTGTAGCCTCTTTTTCCTATTTGTAGTGGAGATGAGTGGTACCCGGTGGGGTCTTCTGCTGTTGTAGCCTGTCCGTCTCAAGGTTGTGCGTGTTGTGGCTTCACAAATGCTTTGCTGCATACCTCGGTTGTAACGAGTGGTTATTTCAGTCAAAGTTGCTCTTCTATCAGCTTGAATCAGTCGGCCCATTCTCCTCTGACCTCTAGCATCAACAAGGCATTTTCACCCACAGGACTTCCGCATACTGGATGTTTTTCCCTTTTCACACCATTCTTTGTAAACCCTAGAAATGGTTGTGCGTGAAAATCCCAGTAAATGAGCAGATTGTGAAATACTCAGACCAGCCCATCTGGCACCAACAACCACGCCACGCTCAAAATTGCTTAAATCACCTTTCTTTCCCATTCTGACATTCAGTTTGGAGTTCAGGAGATTGTCTTGACCAGGACCACACCCCTAAATGCATTGAAGCAACTGCCATGTGATTGGTTTATTAGATAATTGCATTAATGAGAAATTGAACAGGTGTTCCTAATAATCCTTTAGGTGAGTGTGTATATATACTTTTTTAACCACAAATCTTCTTGCACTGCTCTGCGATGCGCCCCGCATTATGTAATCATGTTGGAAAGGTCACGCGTGACGTAGGCGGAAGTACCGATCCAGTGTTTACAAAGCGAACGTGCAAAGACTAAGTCAAACACCCTTTACAAAAAAAGGTAAAACAACGATGTCGGATGATTTTTAAGTTGGAGGGGAAAATGCCAACATTTTGAGAGTGCTATTGAATACCAGATAACTTTAAACTAACATTCTGTTAATGTTACTTTAAGAACATTTTGTTCATAACTTTGAGAGAACCTTGCCAGAACGTTCTGAGAACGAGAGTCTGTTAGACGGGTACCATCTGTACTACAGCTATCCTACTTTTCGAGAATGAGCAAACATTAGTCAATTTAATGCATGAAATATTTTTGAATTATTGGCTATGTCAGTGTGTGTTGATGTGGAGACGCTCTGTGTAAATGTACAGCAGCAGCTCATCACAAAACAAGAGACTCTGTAACACAAAGACAATGTCATAATTCAGTCAGAAAACAAGTTTCCTCACACTCCATGGACTTAAGCTGCAGTCCTCTGCTGGTGATCACATGAACCTTTCTGCATGATTTTGATATTTTATAGCCACATGTTGAAGATAAAACCTTAATAACATTACAACATCTATATTTACTAAAATGTTAAATGCTTTTTTATAATGTAATTTTTCATGTTTACTATTACAAACTGTGCTGTGTTGCATATTAGGTATGATAAAAAGCATAGTTCATTTTTATTCAACAGAAGACAAACAATCCATGTTGTTTGATTCTGCATTGTGCATTACTCTTCTGAACATATGGATGGTTTTAAACCTTTGTTTTAATCCTTCTGAAACATACATGACCTTTGTTCTTTTTATAGATGGTCTAGTAATCTGCTGCGGCCCGCTAATGGACGCTGCGCTTCAGACGCTTCTCACTGGACTCTCTGAGTGTTACCAGCTGTAGATATATTTATTATTTGTGTCATGGCTCTTAGGATTACATTTCCTGTTTTAGCTCATGGTTTACACTTTTTACAATTGTTGTAGAATTTTATACAAACCCAAAAATCATATAGACTCTCTCACTGTATCCTCTCATAACTCTTTAAAACTAAAATTATATCAAACCTGTGACTTCTCATCACACTAGACATCAATAAACAACATTTTCTTAAGTTTCTTGTTTCAAGTTGTTTTAATAAGTGCTATTTCTTAAACTCTTAAAAGCATTATTGGCATCGATGGTTCCACGAGGAACATCCATGGAATCAATTGCAGCAAGAAAACAGCCAGTCGTGTGAAACATCTCGACTTAGGATGAAAAGATCATGAACAATATGAAGAAGTAAAAGTTTCCACAGCAAGAAGAAGCTTGAGAGGACTGATGAAGAGAGCAAACATGCTGAGCATAAAATCTAAATATATAAGGCTAATAACAATAATAATAGCTGATGCATTAATGTGTCAGTGATGTCACAAGACAGCTTATATGATAAATAGCATAAATATAAATACTATTATTAGATGTTGCATTTGAACACGTGGAATATGATGACATGCTGTGCATTATTTTCCATGTTTAAGTGCTATAATCGGGTCCCCGGTGCATCTAAAAATGATTAACAAAAGGTCTTACAGGTGTGGAACGACATTATTTTCATTTTTGGGTGAACGTAACCGTATTAAGGACTCAAACACAGGACTGACAACCGTATTCTGCTGCTGTGTGAACGTGGCCCTCTAGAATCTGAGGCGTAAACTGCAAGTAACTTGCGGAGGAACACTATTTTGGTAGTTCTGTTGAGTTGTGCTTCGGCTCCACTCTTCAGAGCGGATGAATATGATGGTTTGATTTTAGGATCGCACCCTCTAAAAAATAAAAGACAACTTAAAAACAAATAAATAAAAAATGAAATATATCCGTAAATATCTTTTGTGCAGATAACGGTCTTCCACTGTCATGTTGACTCATTAAAAACAATTATTTTAACTTTCAAATGTTAAATAAACACTGACATTTGATTGTCATAATTATTGCCAGATATCTCACCTGTCCACTATCTTGGTCGAATCAATCAAATTAATTTTGTAAAAAAAGAAAAAGTCAAACCGAATATTCATTGCTTGTTAGGACACTCATCTCTGATACAGCTATTATATAATGATTAAGCTTTTAATGTGTTCATCAATCCTCATTCATAGGCAGTACTCATCATTTATACCCATTTATTTTATAGATAATCTTACCTGGTTACCAACTAAAATCTGTGCGATGAAATGGAAAGCTGCTTAAACGGTTAGTTCACCCAAAAATGAAAATTATCCCATGATTTACTCACTCTCAAGCCATCCTAGGTGTATATGACTATATTCTGTCAGACAAACACAATCGGAGATATATTTAAAAATATCCTGGCTCTTCCGATCTTTATAATGGGAGTGAATCTCCAATTGTGTTCGTCTGTGAGTCAAAAACACCTAGGATGGCTTGAGAGAGAGTAAATCATGGGATAATTTTCATTTTTGGGTGAACTATCCCTTTAATATCAAGAACAACATGAAAGCAGCTGATCCTTCAGCTCGAGATCCAGCGGGACCAGAATGCAAAGCACACGGCCAACAACACTGACTTGAGTCCATTTATACACAACAAGAAAAAAGTATCATATCAAAGACAGAAAACAACAAAGGTCAAATGTCATGTACAGTTCATAAGGGTTTTTCACGGCTTTATTCTTTACCACGATGTCTCAGTAATCTCACAGGTATTTGCACAGGCTGATCATGCAGCTCAAACACTAGTTTAAAAGAGAGGAAATGACAATCTCCTCACAGGGCGCACGTTAATGCGCTTCACTGTCACTCATATGTCCATTATAACACTGTCAGTGATAGTACTGCCCCCCTCGGCCTCCTTTATTCCATCTGCCTCCTCTCCATCCATCTCCTCCGGAGCGCCAACCACCTCTAGATCCGCCTCCTCCCCAGTTCCCGCCGTATCCTCCTCCTCCTCCTCCTCGGCCTCCGCCATCAGATCTCTTCTGCCAGGCGGGCATCTCGGGCAGAGGCGCTTCGATCTCAGACGGCCGTCCACCGCGATCAGGAACTCTTCCCATCAGGATCTGATGATGCCATGACACACAAATCATCAGCAACGATCAAACGTCAGCCAGAATCTGACAAACCAAGTAACCCTTAGCTCTACGTACTTTGTTTACGGCGCAGGCGGTTTTCTCTCGGCACGAGCCGCTGCTTGTTTTCACCATGTTGCAGATGTCCTCTCGTGCGGCGAGCAGATGAGCCACGCTCACCGAGGACTTCAGTGACAGAGAGTATCTCTTGGGCTGATACGCCCTGGCCATTCTGTCAATCTTCACCTGAAGAATAAATACACAAATAAACTCATAGCTTTGCTTTCCTAACACTCAACAACACGTGCATATGTCTGCCATTTATATAAGGGAACAGATGTAATTAATGCAAGCTGCTCGCCGTAGGATGAAAAACAGTGTCAGTGTCACTTTCAGTCAGAATTACAGCTTCAGTTTCTACTATAAAGCGTCTCTCCAGTGTGTTCATGTTTTAATTGCATGTGACCTCGACTGACTGAACAGAAGAAATGAGCCGGAGAAGATTTACATCTCATAGAAGGCGGAGCCTCAGAGCCACACCTACCTATTACATCGTCAACACGGACCAATGGGACCTGGTCACTACTTTTTTCTTTGTAATTCCAAATTTATATCTCCCAATTCTGACTTTTTCTTTGTGATTTTAAAGTTTTCGCAATTTACTTTTTTCTTCGCAATTTCAAATTTATATCTCGTAATTCTGACTTTTTCCTTCTTAATTGAGAATTTATATCTCATAATTCAGATTTTTGTTCTTCGCAATTCTGACTTTTTTGCAATTCCGACTTTTTTCTTCACAATTCTGAGTTTCTTGCAATTCAAATTTTTTTTCCTTAATTCCGAATTTACATCTCATAATTCTGACTTTACAAGTTGCAATTCTGACTTTTTTTCATTGCAATTCTGAATTTCTCGCAATTCTGATTTTTTTTCTTTACAATTCCGAATTTATCTCACAATTCTGAATTTTTCCTTTGCAATTCTGAATTTCTATCTCAATTCTGACTTTTTTCTTCTTAACTCCAAATTTACATCTCATAATTCTGACTTTACAATTCTGACTTTTTTTCTTTGCAATTCCGAATAAAAAAAATAAAAAAAATCCATAGTGGAAATATGCTTCCAGAAAGCTGTGACTTTTTAAGTGAACAGTGTCCCGTATGTTCTGTCAGTTGTTAATAATTTATGTTATTTCAATAAAATGTATTAATTTGTTAAAAAAAAGATAGAAAATGGTTTTTAAAAATGTCAAAACAAAAAGCAGTGAATCAAGTGTTTCCCACGTGCCTTGGCTCTGTCAGACCAGCTGAAGGACTGCACCGTCACATCCAGCCGTTTGATCAGCATTCTCCGCCGACACTCGTACTCCGCTGACAGAACGCCGTTGATCTTCTCCAACTCGCTCTGAATAAACACACGTCACACTTCATTCACTAATGACATAGACATTTTTAACACTTTATATAGCTCATCTGTAATGAAACATCTAGTGAAACTCTTCTCCAGAGATAAGAATGACTCTCACCCATTTGTCAGGATGGAGGGAGCTCTTGAATGCAGGATCTCCGATGTGCGTCTCTGGAAACTGCTTCAGCAAAACATTCACCTGCACCACAAAAACAGAGAAATATACAAGTTGAAACCATACGAAAAGAGAGCTAAATGAGTCGATGTCATGAGGAATCATTGTGCTAAAAAAGCATACTGCAAACTTCCTTTCCTGTCCATAAACAGAGTTTACTGTTTCCACTCTGCAAAAACGACTGTTGTGTTCATTTGAATATCCTGGTCGATTTTCCCATTTTTAATTGATTCTCACTTTGATTTTTAATCTTTTTGCTTTGAATTTGAAAGCTGAGACTTTGTTTCATATCAATTAGAGCTGCACCGATATACTGGCCAATAATTGGTATTGGCCGACAAAAGCTATTTTTCACACTATGGGCTATCATATATCCTCTCCAGGGTTTCTGCAGGATTCATCAAATCTAATTTAATGCATTTTAATGGCAATCTTTAATGCCATATATATATATAGATATATATACAGTGGGTACGGAAAGTATTCAGACCCCCTTAAATTTTCCACTCTTTGTTATATTGCAGCCATTTGCTAAAATCATTTAAGTTCATTTTTTTTCCTCAATGTACACACAGCACCCCATATTGACAGAAAAACACAGAATTGTTGACATTTTTGCAGATTTATTAAAAAAGAAAAACTGGAATATCACATGGTTCTAAGTATTCAGACCCTTTGCTGTGACACTCATATATTTAACTCAGGTGCTGTCCATTTCTTCTGATCATCCTTGAGATGGTTCTACACCTTCATTTGAGCCCAGCTGTGTTTGATTATACTGATTGGACTTGATTAGGAAAGCCACACACCTGTCTATATAAGACCTTACAGCTCACAGTGCATGTCAGAGCAAATGAGAATCATGAGGTCAAAGGAACTGCCTGAAGAGCTCAGAGACAGAATTGTGGCAAGGCACAGATCTGGCCAAGGTTACAAAAATATTTCTGCTGCACTTAAGGTTCCTAAGAGCACAGTGGCCTCCATAATCCTTAAATGGAAGACGTTTGGGACGACCGGAACCCTTTCTAGAGCTGGCCATCCGGCCAAACTGAGCTATCGGGGGAGAAGAGCCTTGGTTAGTCTGAACTAAATTTTATATGCAATATGCTAGTTCAATAGTATATAACAATTATTTCAAACTTTGGCCTGTGGAGGGCAGTATTACGCTTAGCAGTGTCTACACTGCTGGAATTCAAATAAAGGAGAAGAAGAAGAGAGCTAGTTCAAGATGAGCATTTAAGGTTAAAACATAATTTTAAATTTTTTTCAGAAAATGAGCGATGGTTTCACTAGATAAGACCCTTATTTCTCATCTGGGATCGTGTTGAACAATTTGAAGCTGCAGTGTAACTAATTTTNCTAGAGCTGGCCATCCGGCCAAACTGAGCTATCGGGGGAGAAGAGCCTTGGTTAGTCTGAACTAAATTTTATATGCAATATGCTAGTTCAATAGTATATAACAATTATTTCAAACTTTGGCCTGTGGAGGGCAGTATTACGCTTAGCAGTGTCTACACTGCTGGAATTCAAATAAAGGAGAAGAAGAGAGCTAGTTCAAGATGAGCATTTAAGGTTAAAACATAATTTTCCATTTTTTTCAGAAAATGAGCGATGGTTTCACTAGATAAGACCCTTATTTCTCATCTGGGATCGTGTTGAACAATTTGAAGCTGCAGTGAAACTAATTTTTACCTTCAACTGTTTGGTGCCCATTGAAGTCTACTATAAGGAGAAAAATCCTGGAATGTTTTCATCAAAAACTTTAATTTCTTTTCGACTGAAGGAAGAAAGACATGGACATCTTGGGTGACATGGGGGTGAGTAAATTATCAGGAAAAGTTTATATAAAAGTGGACTAATCCTTTAAGAAACTGTTTGATATTCAATACTAACAGTAATTATATGAATTAATTACTACATTCAGAAAGTTAAGAAATCTTAATTTAATCTACAGATTTTAATGAATGTGTGCTAATATTAATTTGAGTAATGTGTTTATCTTTATAACTGATACCAGTTACTCTGAAACAAGTTGAGGAAATAAAATATGATGATTCATTATTAATTATAATGAAATTATCATTAATATAAAAGAAGGTTTAAAAAGCAGAACCCCCAAACTATCGGTATCGGCAGATATCACTCTGAATATTCGGCTATCGGTATCAGTGGAGAACTTTAGTATTGATGCACCTCTAATATCAATAGTATCAGTCAATAAATGTGTTTTTGTGTCTGTTTAATGTGTGCTGACAGATCACTGTAGCTCTTTACTACGAGTTACAGCACCAAATAAACGATGAACATCAGAAGGAATGTTGAAATATACAGAACAACTTACTGAAATTAATCATGTCTCATGTAATCAATCAATCAGTGTTTTAACTGCAGAAAGATGCCAATAAAACAGATTGAGAACAATGTCACATAACTTCACAGGTTGATTCACGATCCTTACGATGCCTGAGAATCACCGGCTGTTGTACGATTAGAGCAAAACACATGAAGTGAATGCCGCACCTGCTGCTGGACGGCACTGAAGGCGTCTCTGATGTCTCGTCTGGCCGGATCTGGCAGCTTCAGCGTTTCACATATGATCCTGAGATCCTGGAGAGGCGCGTCCAGCTCCTCCGCCTCACTCCTGGGTTTACTGGCCTCGATCTCGGCAGCTTGAAGCTCCGACGCCAAGAACACTGAGCGACGAAACTCTCGGTCAACATAGAGAAGAACACGAACACCGCAAACATGAATGTGCAAACCACTCACAGATGATCTTCAGATGGTCCTTCGTGTCTTTGACCTCCCCGTTCACTAATCGTGACGCCAGTCCTTCATATGGACAACACGAGTCCTTCAGCAGTCTGCCGATGTCCAGAGCGCATCTGTCGGGATCTTCTACACACAAACATCACACACATCAGCAGCTATTTACTGTGCAACTCCTGTTATTGTAAAGCTGAACGAATGCATATTGTTTTCCTCACATGCCGTGTGTGTGTGTCACCTGTGATGAGCGCCTCCTGTGTGTGTGAATCAGTGATGCGTGAGAGTCGGGAGGACAGCCACATCATCAGACTGACATATTCAGATGAGCTGAAGCCCCGCCCACACGCCGCCAGCAGACACGCCTCCTCTGACAGCGGCCCCTCATACCTGCCCATCATCACACACCAGATTTGCATGTTTATGTTTATACACATTTTCCTAGATTTGCAGAAGGGAAGGCGCATGTTGTAGGTGATGTGACGGGTCAGACTTCGGAGAAGTTGGTTTTATATTCGCACATTCGGACTTCTGCGTTTAAGATTTTTCTAATTATATGTGCATTAAAGTTAATGTTTGCAAATCAAAGCAGGGGCATGATATTGACAACCAACTATTCTCAACCTAGTACATTTTTCACAATCGAGCAAATGGCCATATATTGTTTTAATCGCATACTTACTTGTGGTCTACTGAATGTTCAATGTAGTGCGGTAAACAACATAGGGAGCGACTCAAAAGTTCGATATTTTTTATTTTGTGCAAACAACTGTAAAGTGTTCATCGAGGTGTCAGCTATGATGCACAGCTTTCATATTTTTGATATTTATTAAAATAAACTGTCAAATCATGTGTAAAAATGGCTATTTTTCACTACTGTATATTGGCTCATACATGAATATGCCATAATTTAAAGCTCAATAACGTTTGAAGGGAATAATTTACAGTCATAAAACCAACTGTAAAGTGTTCATCTACATGTTAGCTATGATGCACACTAGGGCTGGGTAAACAATATTGATTTCTCGATTTTAATCGATTCTCATTTTTAAGAACCGATATTGATTCTTAAATCCCAAGAATCGATTAGTCTAGTCTGATTTCAGTTGATGAATGAGCAGAATATGTAGCGCCTCCCATCCAATAAATCACAATAATCTTTGTGCTTTGTTACTTTTGATATGAAGCAAAATCTCAGATTTCAAGTGACGTCCAACTTATTATGAGATTCAAAAAATAAATAGTTTTGGCGCTGTTTAATGTGGCGTGACAGATCGCTTTAGCGCCTCAGTTAAAGAGAAGCATGTGATCATCCTCTCCTCTGCTTTAATACCAGTTACAGCACAAAATTAACATGCATGAACATCTGAAGGTATGTTAAAAGCGACAGTACAAATTAGTGAAATCTGTATCATGTCTCGTATAATCGCTCAATCAGTGTTTCAACCTCGGAAAGACGTCAATAAAACAGCTTGTAAACAATGTCACGTAACGCCACATTTACCTCAGAAAAACATATTTAGTGACCATAAACTCATTAGTCAGCTAGAAAAGTGTATCTAGAAAGCAGCATTCTGATAAATATAGCTATGCACCGTTATATATAAATTAATGTTCTTAAATATTTAATGCATGTTTGAATAAATCAGTTATGACAGCCGCGATTTAAATAAAAAAAAACGAATTTGAGTAGAAATATGATTATGTAATTTTAAACTTTATTTATAATAAAAACATAATTGAGTGTAATTTAAGTGTTTGTGTATAAATAAGTTAATTTAACCTTCAATATTATTATAGTAGTACCAGCTGACTCTCATGTGTAGTTTACATCATCAGTTGAGAGATTTTCCTCTAGAAAATTTACCATGTACTTTAACTGAAATACTACATCCAAAATAATCGATATCGAATCGAAATCGTAATCGAATCGTGAAAATTGTCTCAATACCAAGCCCTAATGCACACCTTTTATATTTTTGATATTTATTAAATTAACTGTCAAATCATGTGTGTGTACCTATTACTTATTATTTATTTATTAATATGCCATAATTTAAAGCTCAATAACATTTGAAGGGAATAATTTAGTCATAAATCCAGCTGTAAAGTGTTCATCTACATGTCAGCTATGATGCACATCTTTTATAATTTTGATATTTATTAAAATAAACTGTAAAATCATGTGTAAAAATGGCTATTTCTCACTACTGCTGTTCTTTCAAGATTTTTAATCATCTTTCTTGTCTTCATTAGTTCATTTCTAATGGGTTTGGGTTGGCAAAACTATGGAAGCTTAATAAACCAATTAAAAAGGCAATTGAGACCTTTTATCTCGTTTTTTTTTTTTTTACCAACATGGAATAATAAAATTAAAAATAGTATTTGGGCCTTTTTTGTGTAATTTCGAATGTATTTCTATCCTCTTCCTGCTGATTGGCAAAATGTAAAGCAAATCACTCCACATGAATAAATAACTTGTGGCAAATATCAATGAATTTAATTATTTATTAATTTTTAACGTTACTTGGGATATTTTGTGAATTCATTTCTGAAGGAGATGATGCCAATATATTTATCGTATCACAGAAACATGAAAATCAGTCAAAACACATATGTGAAATTCCTACTTGCTTTTCTCCATAAACACAACACTTGAATAACCACTTTATGACAATATCAGAGAAAACATACGACGACCTTTCTAAATTTCACAAATAAGCAGTTAAGGTAAACGTCCGTCAAATAAATACATCCGACAATTAAACATGATCATTTAATCACTGATTCTGATCATCGTCATCATTAAAAACATATTTTATGCGATCGATCTGCTGCTTACCCAACCTGATCCAGGATGTCGAGTATATCGCTTTCCATCTTAAATACATCCAGATATGATTAAATAATGAACATTAGCATTTCATTTAAATCTCTGAAAGGAATTCATCCGCACGCGCGTCTGCTGCAGTGCGTCACTCAAACGAGACCGTGAAGAAACGACAACAAAACTAGAGTTCCTATGGCAACACGGTTTTGTGCCATCTTTTTTTTTTTACTTTGGTCGCTAGAGATCCCTAAAAGTATATTTAATAGTAACTATAATTTCCAATGCCGAAATGACAGATAATCATGTCATCGTGGATGTAAGTTAATCATGTTCCCAGTTTTTCAGAATCGGCCCTTTTTAATGACAGCAGTGGATAATGTCGATTAGCTTATACAATTTTATTTGTAATCATAATCCAAATGTGATGTACATTCTGCTCATGACACTTAAATAAGAAATCTTTCAGCTAAAAAACGAAAATTCAGCCATTTTTCAGGTCACAGAGCATACAGTCAAAAAATAAATATTATAAGATGCACAATGTTATGGATTTTAATGCTTTAACATTGCTGGAGATAGATATTGCATTCAAGTAATACTTCAAATCTTTACAAAATATAATAAATAGGGGCTTTATAGACAAAAAATGTATTAGCCCAAAGTACTATTTCAGTCTTCAGCTGTCAGCGTGACGTAACTTTCGTCACCAGGAGGGTCCTCGTGCAACTGCGCATGCGCAAACTTTGAGGCAGAAGAGTCCACTAGGTGGCAATAAGCACAGCATCTTCTTCATTCACTTCTGGAACCTTAATTATACTCACAACCCAGATGTTTATCAACTTTGAGCCTTTTTTCTTTTGCAAACACAGATTTAAAACATTTTTTTCTTTTTGCTACTGTTCAAATGCCTTGTAGATTAGATTTTTTTTTTTTTACCAGACCCAAACCTTTTATTTAAAAATATCAAAATTCATCACATAAACACATACCATTCAATTATTGGGGAAATTACACTAACATTTTCGGTAAAACTTTACAACAATAGGTTTCATTTGTCAACATTAGTTCAATACATTAGTTAACATGAAATAATGAACAATAATACTACAGCATTTATTAATCCTAGTTAGTTATTGTTAATCTCAACATATACAGTGTTCAGCGTAAATGAGTGCACCCCCTTTGAAAAGTAACATTTTAAACAATATCTCAATGAACACAAAAACAATTTCCAAAATGTTGACAAGACTAAGTTTAATATAACATCTGTTTAACTTATAACATGAAAGTAAGGCTAATAATATAACTTAGATTACACATTTTTCAGTTTTACTCAAATTAGGGTGATGCAAAAATGAGTACACCCCACAACAAAAACTACTACATCTAGTACTTTGTATGGCCTCCATGATTTTTAATCATGGAATGAACAAGTTGGCAACATCTATCTTTTCCATTCTTCAAGAATGAGCTCTTTTAGAGACTGGATGCTGGATGGAGAGTGATGCTCAACTTGTCTCTTCCTCATAGGTGTTCCATTGGGTTCAGATCAGGAGCCACTGAATCACCCTGTTCTTCTTCAGAAATCCAACAGTGGCCTTAGATGTGTGTTTAGGATCATTGTCATGTTGGAAAAGGGCACGGAGTGATGGCAGCATCTTCTCTTTCAGTATAGAGCAGAAGCCATCAGTTCCAGAAACATGTATCTTGGTCTCATCACTCCAGAGTATAGAGTCCCAGTAGTCTTCATCTTTGTCAGCATGGGCCCTGGCAAACTCTAGGCAGGCTTTTTTGTGCCTGGGCTTTAGGAGAGGCTTCTTTCGTGGACGGCACCCATGCATGCCATTCCTCTGCAGTGTACGCCGTATTGTGTCGGGAAATAGTCACCCCAGTTTGGCTTTCTACTTCTTTAGATAACTGCAGTGAACTTGCATGCCGATTTTCTTCAACCCTTCTCATCAAAAGGCGCTCCTGTCGAGGTGTTAACCTCCGTGGACGACCTGGACGTCTCTGTGAGATGGTTGCAGTTCCATCTTTAAATTTTTGTACCACTTTTGCTACAGTATTCTGACTGAAAAGTAAAGCTTTGCTGATCTTCTTGTAGCCTTCACCTTTCTGGTGTAAAGAAATGATTTTCTTTCTCAGGTCTTGTGACATTTCTCTTCCATGTGGTGCCATTGCTGACAGCAAGAAACGGGAAGGGGTTTTAACACCCTTTTATAGTCGACTGTCTGCAGGACACCTGTGTAATGAAGAATTACAATCACCTGTGGTTGAATTCTTGTTAATTAGACATTTGTAGTCTAAAATTTGGCTTTGCTCCAGAGACTTTCAGTGGGGTGTACTCATTTTTGCATCACCCTATTTGAGTAAAACTGAAAAATGTGTAATCTAAGTTATAACATGAAAGTAAGGTTAATAAAATAAGTTAAACAGATGTTATATGAAACTTAGTCTTGTCAACATTTTGGAAATTGTTTTTGTGTTCATTGAGATATTGTTTAAAATGTTACTTTTCAAAGGGGGTGCACTCGTTTACGCTGAGCACTGTACTAATACAATATTTTCAAAAGTTGTTTACCAAGGAGGCAAAGAGCTTGAGATAAAATATGAGAAGATATGTGCGAAAAAAAGAAAAAATTCAGATAATACTACCTGTGAAGAGTTTATTTTTTATTTAATAAATATTATGAAAAAAGTATAAAAATTACTAATGAATGAATTTAGGGCAGACAAAACACAATAAACGCTTTCATGTTCTCTTGCGTTCATATGCTGTTTGGGAACACAATCGTGTGAGACGCTTCTGGAGGAAATTAAACCAAATCATTCTGATGACAGACTTTGACTCACAGAACCACCAAACCAACATTTGAGATCCTGTGATGCAATTGGTCTGCTGGTTAGTCCAGTTATCCAATTACAGCCTCTGATGAGGCAAAGTTTATAAAGTGGGTGGAAACATGAGCTGCATTAATTCCTCAGTCATTTGTTTTTCTATGAATTCATATACCAGCATACATGTTTGGAATGACATGAGAGTAAAGGATGGCAAAACTGTCAGTTCAAGGGGAATGTTTCTCTGAAGCTTGAAGATCAAAGGCTTTTCAATTTGACTGATACTGTAAAAATATTGTGTGAATGTTGGTGCAGATCAGGTGATACTTCTTATTTGACCAGAGATGATCTTTGGCTTTGAGAACCTTATCTAGAGACTGTCTATGATAACAACATGAGTGAACGTGTGTTTAAATGGTATAATGTTTAAATGTTGAGTGGATTCTAAAAAGTAATGATAAACTGTTGCAGGTGTGGAATGAGCTTATAAATACTATAAGCACACATGAACATTTTAAAGGGTTAGTTCAGCCAAAAATGAAAATTACCCCATGATTTACTCACCCTCAAGCCATCCTAGGTGTTTATGACTATCTTCTTTCAGATGAACACAATTGGAGGTATCTTTAAAAATATCCTTAATCCTCCAAGGTTTATAATGGTTGTGAATGGGGGGCCATGTTTTGAAGCCAAAAATAATGCATCCATTCATAAAGAATTTAATCCATATGACTCCAGGGGGTTAATAAAGGTCTTCTGAAGTGAAGCGATGCATTTTTGTAAGAAAAATATCCATATTTAAAACTTTATAAATTCAAATAACTAGCTTCCGGTGGACGACCGTATGCATATATCTATTATTAAATATATCTCTGATTGTGTTCGTCTGAAAGAAGATAGTCATAAACACCTAGGATGGCTTGAGGGTGAGTAAATCATGGGGTAATTTTCATTTTTGGGTGAACTATCCCTTTAAGAAAAATAGTTCCCTTTCGATATGGTTCGCTCGCATTGAGTCTGTTTTGCTGACGCTTATGGGGAAACTCCTGTTTTTTCAGAATCATAAAGCCTGATTGGTTCACGTGGTGCAGTTGCACAGAGAAATGGCATTTCAGCCTGTCAATATACAGAAATGTATATCAATATACCCCACTGTCAGTATATGCTATATACAGAAATTTCGCAACGTCAGATTAATTCTCCTTCAGCGCAGAGTCCATCTCCTCGTTGACTCTGAATACCACACAGAAGCCTCTTTACTTGCTGTTGAAGCAAGCCTCTGCAGCGGACCATCAGCACCTCGCAGCTCGCACCTGACTCTGTGCTCTCCCCTGCGGCTTTCCAGCAAAAGCACAGAAAGAGCAATTTCCGTCTAAAAGAGCAGCAACTTTTGATGCAAAATGTGGTGTCCTGACTGTAGGACGAGCACCCCGACTGCATCACTTGCCTGGGATGCACCTACGCTGTGGCTGCACTAACTGAGACCAGCTGCTCACACTGCGAGAACGCTGCTGACAACTCGGCAGCTGAGCATGATGCTTCTCCCCTGCTGCTATCAGGTGAGACTAAATAGACCATATTCTCTCTGAAAGGGCATCTTTTCGCCGGCATGTCCTTTAAAATGCTGCACCTATGAAGACGAAGAAACAGTGGAGTCACAGGGCTGAGCGAACGGGACTAAGTGAGCTCACACCGGTCCAAATCCCGCGCATCTCACTCTCCCTGCAGCAAGGGGATTCCCAAGTGCTGCTAGCACTGCAAGAGCGACAACTGCACTGACAGCACTGCAGCTGATAATTACGTTCTCCCTGTAATTATCAGGCAAGACTCATAGAGCATATTTCATATTTTCTCTAAGGCCGCCTCTGCTTTACATACAATGGTGGTGCTTCAAGTTTATCAGGCCAAGCTTCTCCATGAGAAGGATGAGTATGGACCTGCCCTGTGATGTTCAAAGAGCTGTGCAGTGCCATAAACGTAGCCCTGTGCACTACCAAAGCCACCGCCCATGGCATCGGTCATCCTATGGCCAACCAAGTATTGCTGAAGCTCAATCTCACTGAGATTAAGGAGAAGCAGTCCTGATGGCTCAGGACGTAGGAGAAAGGGTTCAAGTCCCACTGAGCCTGGACCACCCTTAAAGTGTGCCCGTCTTCCAGTCCCCTCTTCAGCTTAGGGCACTGGAGATGATATGTTTGGTGCTGGTGCTGGTTCTGGGCCTGCCCCATTAGTCTGCGCACCCAAACCCATTCTCACTGTTATAGCAAACTAAACAAAATGTTTACATTCTCATGAAAAGAGCATTTCTCCTCCTCTCAATGCTGTAACAGGCGCTGTTCTCCCGCTTCAGCACAAGACGCGTTCTGTAGTACTTCAACCATTTGCCACTTGACTCCGGGAATGGCCTCCCATGCCCGGAGTATCAAGCTGGATTGTGAGGATAATAGAAAGAGGCTACTTGCTCGCAGACCACCCCGCTTCATGGGTGTGATTCACACTTCGGTATCGAGGCTTAGTCTCTGCTGGAAAAAGGCGCCATGGAGAAGTTCCCATGGAACGCAATGAGTCAGGCTTTTAGAGCAACTACTTCCTCGTCCCCCTTCTCATGGTGGCCTCAGGCCCATCTTGAATCTGAGATGACTGAATCGTGCCCTCATGAGATGGCCGTTCAGAATGTTAACTATGAAACAAATCCTCATGCAAATTCAACCCGGAGATTGGTTTATATCAGTGGATCTGAAAGATTCTTACTTTCATATCCAGATAGCCCCCATCACAGACCGTTGTTCAGATTTACTTTCAAGGGTGTGGCATATCAATTTAAAGTCCTTCCATTCGGACTCTCTCTAGCTCTGTGTACTTTTGCGTAGATGCAGCTCTCTTCCCTCTGAGACAGACCAGAATCCACGTACTCAACTAGCTTGACAATTGGCTCCTTATAGTTCAGTCGAAACAGGAGCTATGCGCCCACAGACCCCTGCTCCTCAGTCACATGAAGAGCCTGGGATTCAGGGTCAACTTTGGCAAGAGCTCGCTGCTCCCCAGCCAACAAATTTTGTTTCTGGGGGATGTCTTTGACTCAGCTCAAATGCAGGCTTGGCTCTCACAAGAGCGCACCCCTGAAAATCAGGTGCATAGTAGCCTCATCTCTTCTCCCCCCTTAAGAGGTTTCAAAAGCTGCTGGGCTTCATGGCAACAATATGCTCCAAATGCGACCACTCCAGCTTTGGTTGAAAGGCCATGTCCCACCTCATGTGTTGTGCACGGGCTGACACACGCTCAAGGTGACCCACAGCTGCATCAAGGCCTTGGTCCCTTCGAAATCATCCCGCTTTTATCAGAATGGGATAACACTGGGCACAGTTCCAGGAGGAACATGGTCGTGACAGACGCCTCCAAGATGGACTGGGGTGTCCTGTGCGAAGTCAGAATAGCCTTTGGCTCATCAGCAAATCCTATAATGAAACAACACATCAACTATCTATAAAAGTTGGTGGTAATTCTGGCCTTCAAGGAGTTCCTGGCGGAACTTGTCCTGGTCCACTTGGACAACAGGACAGTGGTTGCTTTTATAAAACACCAAGGAGCTATCAGGTCAAGCCCTCTGTGCAGATTGGCGAACAGTCTTCTCCTATGGGCATAGAAGAACCTCCGCTCAGTGAGGGTGGTTCACGTGCCTCCACACTCAAAGTATGTGTGGCAGCTATCATGGGGAACCATGCCCTGATATCTGGCCAATTGAATGGGAAACAAGTTTCTCAGAGGGGCTAGAAGGTTGCTCTATCCTTGCTCAATTAGACGTGCCGGGCTCCTCGAATGTAGGAGCAGACATGCTGTCACACGACAGACTACCAGAATGAAGACTCCACCCCCAGGCGGTCAAAACAATATGGAGCATCTCAGATTTAATCCAGCTGCTGTCAACACCTCCATGGCCCATGCTGCTGAAGAGAGACCTTCTCTCTCAGGAGCAGGGGACAATTTGGCACCCTCAACCGGCGTTGTGGGACCTGCTTGTTTGGCCCCTTAGACGGAAGCCATCAGGCTTCCCCCGGGGGGTTATGAGAATGATCTCAGAGGCAAGGGCCCCTTCTACAAGGCACCTTCACGCTCTGAAATGGTTTATTTTCTTAAGCTGGTGCTTAGCTCGGACATTAGATGTCAAATTAGCGTCAGTCAAGCGAGAATGCAATCTGCAGGCTCTATCTGTGAAAACTTCCTGACTTGAGTCCTGTTCAGAATGCAGGTGATAGCGCAGTTAGCTCTTCTGCTGGTGCAACAAGCAGGCACCTCATCCATTCTGTCCCCTAAGGGCTCTTAGTGTGTATACTGAGCGCTCTAGCCAATTTCGGCAATCAGAACAGCTGTATGTCAGCTTAGGAGGCCACACTAAAGGGCTGCAGGTTTCAAAGCAAAGACTTTTCAGATGGATTGTCGATGCAATAGCTCTGGCTTACAAGTCTGTGGACTTGTAGTGCCCATTAGGAGTGATGGCCCACTTCACTAGCAGTATGGCCTCCTCTTGAGCATAATCCAGCAGAGTTTCTATCGCAGATATCTGTGCGCCAGCCTGCTTGTCCTCACCATCCACTTTCATTAGATTTTACAACCTTGATATCCCTGCTCTTCATGAATGGGTGTGGTCAGTCTGAAATGCTTATGGACTGTGTAGCAGGCTCCGAACAGAGTCTGAGCCTCTCCTTATGCAGCTGATCTTGGGGCACTCAATCGATTGCTCCCAAGGTGTTGGCTTATAGAGCGTCTTCCACTCTGCACTTGTAGCACAGCACTATTGGATTAAGTTCCTCATAAGCGTCAGCAAAACTGATGCAATGCGAGTGAACCGTATCGAAAGGGACCATTATGATTACTCACGTAACCCTGGTTCCCTGAGCTAACAGGAACGTGCATTGCAAGGCTTGCCATGCTAGCCGCTCCGTTTTGGCATTTCTGCGTGACTTATATAAGCAGTCAACCCCACCCTTTTTGGCAGGCTGAAATGACATTTGTCTGTGCAAGTGCACAGACTTGAAACAGGCTTCAGAATACTAAGAAAACAGGAGTTTCCCCATAAGCATCAGAAAAACTGATGCAATGCTTGTTCCCGTTATCTCAGGGAATCAAGGTTACATGAGTAACCATAAAATTACTTTACTTAAATATCATTTTCACAAATGAAGACATGCTTCAGCTCACTTCTGGGAACAAATTTCTTCCTGAAATAATAAGTAGGTACACACACAAAAACATGCATACGCGCACACACACTCTCTCTCTTACACACACACACACACACTCTTTCTCACATGCGCACCCACACACACTAACTCACACAAACTCTCACAGACACATTCACACACACAGAGCACTATTTTATATTCTCCTTTTATTTTTTATGGTAATGTTAACTGATGTAATAAGTGTATGGTGTAACAAAAACAGTTACAAACATTTGTATGCATATTTACATTGTATATTTATGAAAGTAACAAGCTACATCTGTATACAGAAAATACAACTATGACATGAGTTACTGAACTATAAATATTACATCATATATTTAGTATTTTCAAACCATGATAGAAATACCTATACATAGATATAAACTAATAGAACCAGAGCGTGAGCGTTACGGTTTCTATGACAGATGTGAGGCACTTTTTCAGGGTGGTCAAGAATGAAGCCAATGGCACTAAAACTAAAGGAGTTCACAGGCTCAGAATAAACCACTGATACACTGCAAGAATCAAGAACACAATGTCTGCACTACTGCAAGCGAACTACATGAGCCCACACCACTGAACTGCTTTACACTGGCATTTCATCACCTAGAAAAAGTCAAGAGTGTACATTAAAATGTTATGCATTCCAGAGTTATATTTCCATGAAAAAAGAAGAACACGAAAAAAAACAAAAAAACAATAGCAGCACGTGATTAAACTGGTAGTCACATAAACGCGACGGATGCGTCACACAAGAAAAGCCGTTGCATATTCCGCAAGATCGTAGAAATCGACTCTCGTAAATCGAGTGATTCAGGAGAAAAAGCAACACAAACAGACGCCTCAGAGAAAGCGTGGTCAAGGTTAAATGATATAACTAGATCGTGTTTAACAGTCATCCATAGAGGAATGAAACTCTTGCGATGCAGTTAGTGATTGTTTCTAGCAGCTTCATACAACGAGCTTCACAAACCTTTCATCTTTCGGCGATACAAAACTAGAGAGAATCTCGATTAAAACCTCGGACGTCATTTATTATCATCATCTCCACTACTTTTCAATGTGAAACAGTATTAACAGGTGATCTATGTACATAATGCTGTCAAATCAAACCACGATACGTACCGTCAGCAGCGATCACGAATGCAGGAATAGTGTTCAGTATTTACAGCGAGTGTTGTGGCCGTCTTGTAAAGGTGCATTTACCGTTGCCCGGTGAAATTCCGCGGCTGAAATACTGTCACCCTCCGTGAGGGAGAAAAAAGGTCGCCGCGCAGACCAACAGAAAGTCGATTAGTTTGAAAGTGACTTCTGTGTGAGCGGTGCTTTATACATCGCTACACTACTGACAATAGACTTTTTTTTTTAAATGCGAAATTTCCCTGAAATCCGGCTAATGTGACGCAAGGGGACTGTGTGCAGAGGTCAGAGAGAGTCTCGTGGAAATACTTGCATAGAAAGTAAACCGTGACAGGATTTCGACTTTCTTTCCCACAACACGTTTCAAATACATTTGTCAACTAACAGATCATCTTTGCACAATACGGCAGAAATCTTCAAAAACATCTGGTTATTAGTCAAAACAAGGTCGATTTAAAACAGAAAACAGCTATAAACATGCATGTAAAATAAACACTTATATTCCACTGTAAGAATAATGTCAGGCTGGATGACATTTTCTCCATTTTCTCATTCTTCAGGGTTTTAAACCGTCTGCGGTTAAAGTCTCAAACAGAAGCGTCAGAAAGGAGCTTCTCTAAGTGAAGTGCTTTGACCTTTGAAGTGCCTGTTTGATTAATGATTGACAGAATCAAAGAAAACATCTGGAATACATTTTACAGCTGCGTGATGCAGGGGCGAAACAAGAGCACAAAGAGTCTTAGTGACCGTACCACTGTCATTAATGCTCAACAACATATTTAGTGCATCTGTCTGTCTAGTAATGATAGCGTCAAAAAGAAAAGGCCACGGTTAATAACTCACGAAAAAGCCAAGAGCGAAAATCATCGTGTTAGAATCACTGTACAAGACACAATATTATTTCTTCACATAGTTACACGCGATGTGTTGTTGGCGTGTGCGTTCTCTCCGTGTCCATGCGACGAGGACGTTCCTCCTCACGTCGATGCCGCTCCGCCAACGCCTGCGGTTGGACGCTCTCTCCACAAGCGTTGAGCGACGCTCCGCCCATCTAGGGCCAGTGAAAATCAGACCCCGGCAAGGGCCGGCTCAGCCTGCGGCCTTGTGCTTTCCGCCGCAGCAGCGACACGCCTCTCCACAGCGGTGGCAGGCGCGCAGCGGCGGGTAGCAGCACATGCAGGGTGCCAGCACAGACAAACCCAGCAGTGCCAGCCAGCGCACGCAGAACTGCTCCTCGCTGGCGTCGCAGGAGCACGGGTCCGAGAAGTCGCCCTCCGAGTCGGACATGCAGTGGTACAGCATGCTCTCGGCACACAGCATGCAGCTCACCTTGTAGATGCACTGCTTGATGGGGTCAGGTGCGTCCTGGCACTGACCCCGCCGGTTGTCCTCGTGGTTGAACATCTCGCGGCAATAGATGCAGCGCGAGCGCTCACCGTCCTCGCGACGCCTGCGGGACGCCTTGGCTGACGGCTGCTGGGTCTTCACAGAGTCTTTGTGCCGCTCTGGAGCATCTGCGTACAGATACTCGCACTTCTTGCCATCGGGCTTGGAGAAGGTGGTGGAGGAGTCCGGTTCCTCACGCTCCGTGTCCCGTTTCCACAGCACGGGGTGCCGGTAGTCCTCGTAGCCTCGGATAAGCACGTCCTTCCGCGGGTTGATGCGGACGATCTCCTCTTCATCCATGTGAAAGCTTACGTGACGTCTGGTATTGAAGGAAACCTGCAAAGGCGTTGACACAAAAACAAGTCACAAGGAAGTTACTCTCTGTCTTAAAGGGACAGTTCACCCAAATATTTAAATTCTGTCATTACTCGCTCACCCTCATGTCGTTCCAATCCCATAAGACTTTCGTTCATCTTCAGAACACAAATGAAAATCTTTTTGATTAAATCTGAGAGCTGTCTTTCCTTCCACTGGCAGCTACGCAACTACCACTTTAATGGGGCGAATAAATCGCGCTATTCGCGCGTAGTTGTACGCTTGAACATTTTGAGTTTACTCGCTTCATTCGCGCGTGAAATTCACTTCACAACAGATGCAAATTCGCGTCATGAGAGGGGCTCTCCCTCTCCTTTAAATGTGTCCCTGACTCCCTCTGAATAAACTCATCTACTCATCAGCGGGAAAGCAGTTGTAAAATATGGCGAATACGCTCAATTTGCCAGCTTTAGCTAGCTTGTAGTCTCAATATATATTGAGACAATTATTTTGTGCTCCATTGTTGTTTCGGATTTCTGCCTCCGCTCGCTACATCGTAATCACGTCACTACTCCTACAGCTCCTGATTGATAATGATAATCCATATAAAGTGATCGAGTCTCTTCAGAATATTGAGTAAACTGCTCAATTCATATGATGACCTGATTGAATTTAGACTTTTATTCACATACAAACATTTATCAACTCACACATCAGTTATGATAAACAGAAGCTCAAGCACGTTCGCTTGAAGTGAGAGAACCAATGAGGTTCATTCTCGTGTTACGCAGCACGTTTGAGCGTCAGCAAGAACCAATGAGGTTCATTCTCGTGTTACGCAGCACGTTTGAGCTTCAGCAAGAACCAATGAGGTTCATTCTCGTGTTACGCAGCACGTTTGAGCTTCAGCCAGAACCAATGAGGTTCATTCTCGTGTTACGCAGCACGTTTGAGCTTCCGCAAGAACCAATGAGGTTCATTCTCGTGTTACGCAGCACGTTTGAGCTTCAGCAAGAACCAATGAGGTTCATTCTCAAGAGGTTTGTTCTCAAACGTCAAGCAGGTTCGGTTGATCTTCTCTTCATGTTGTTCGCTGATCAATGTTTATATGTGAAAAAATAGCCTAAATTCAATCTGTTCACCATATAAAGCGATCGTATCTCTTCAGAAAATTTGGACTAAACCACTCAATTCATATGGATTAGTTTTACGATCTCTTTATGAACCTTTTGAAGCGTCAAAACGGTAGTTGTGTAGCTGTTAATGGAGGGACAGAAAGCGCTGAGATTTCATCAAAAAGATCTTCATTTGTGTTCAGAAGATGAACGAAAGTCTTACAGGATTGGAACAACATGAGGGTGAGTGAGTAATGACAATTTTTATTTTTGGGTGAACTAACCCTTTAATGCCACATCAACAATGTAACTGTAAATATCTGCTGTCAACCATCTGAAATGGAGAACTGTAGGAATAAGTCCTAAAACCCAGAGGCAGAGTTTATATTTTTGCACTGGGTTTCTTTAAAAACAATGACATTTGATCATTCATCAGACCTGTTGGCTGAAACATCATTGTTTAAGTTAAATTTATGTTCAAAGAGTATTGCACTTTTTTCTTGAGTTGAAAGTTTGATTATTTTTAAATGTTGAACCTCCTCTACAGTTGGTTGAACACCTGCTTTTTAATTTGTGCATGTCTTATATGACATTCTATACGTGAGTAAAATCCCTTTGTGATCGTTTTAAAGCTTTTACTTTCTTCAAAAAGGCGAACAAGGGTCTAAATGAGACTACAGAGGTTGTCTGCAGTGTTTGGCAAAGCTACTTTTAAAAGTAATGCATTATAAGTATTCATTTTAAATGTTATGGCTGAGGTGCTCTCTTTCAGGCCTTGAAGGTGAGTTCTTTTTTGTAAGCGTTTTAAAACAATAATGCTTTCAACAACACAGCCTATTTAAAATACGCATTAATATCAACATTAGGGTTTATATAACCTACTGTATAATTTTTTCTATTGATTTCATTTAACTTATGTTATAAGTAACGCGTTTTATTACTATTCTACTTTTTGTCTGTTCCCGCACACACAAGAGTGCGCATGTCTAAGTGACTATGTTATGGAGAAGAGATTTTAATTTAGTATGAGTATTACGTATAAGCAAATTAATTAAACTGCAAAAAAAAAAAAAACGTTTTGAAAGGTAATGCGTTACTTTACTCGTTACATCAAAAAAATAAGCTGATTACATAATGCAGGTCTGAAGTGAGTGAGTGAGTGTGTGTGTGAGTGTGAGTGTGTACTTGTCTACCTAACAGGGGACCATGGTTTCATTACACATTCACGAACAGGGGACCACTGAGCAAAGAGGGGACATTTTTCAAGTCCCCAGTTGGTCATGCTTTAAATCATGTTAAAATCAAGTAAAAAAAAAAAGAACGCTCTGGTGAATTTTCTTCATTTTTGGCCAAGTGGGGACCTACAGGTGTGTGTGTGTGTGTGTTTAAGCCCATACTCAGCAGCACCCCTGTAGGCTGGAGCAGGAACTGCAATGATGGCCCATTAACACACGACTTTCACACTCCTCTATTGTTTGAATGGCTTGCTGTCCTAGAAAAGGCTCTGAAACTGCGAGCTGCTGTTTAACAGGCTGCTTACTTAAGGAACCCTTTTATTTTATTTATTATACTACTAGGCCAATTATAGAATTGTTTTAAATTATCTTATTATTACTTCACTGTAATGCCAATACATAAATTAACACAATATTCAAAGTTTTTTTATTTTATTTAATTTTTTTTAAATATACCAGAAATCATTTATGCATCATTCTACATCTGGATAATATTTGACCAATTTAGCCACTAACACATTTGCAAACTGGGAGCTTGTAAAAGAAAAGGGGGGAAAAAGCCTAAAACTTACTAGTTTCAAACTTTGCATTTGTGTGTGTGTGTGTGTGTGTGTGTGTGGTACCTGTGGAGGCAGGAACCGCTGGTTTGCAGCGAGAGCCTCGTCGAAGGGCTGCACTCGCACATAAGAGCCACGGAAGTGTTCGCTGGACACAACGGCACGAGGACAGAAGACGTCTCTCACGGGCGTGCCGACGGACACGCTGTCCTGTCAATCACAGGAAACTCCTTCATCAGCATGATATACTTTAACACATTTGGTAAGATTCATTATGACGTGAACCTCAAACACAATTACAGATTACAGAAGCTTTTGCTGCTTTGATGGGCTCATATTAATTGAAAGATCCATGGAATATCTGGGTCATTCCTACAGTTTGGTGGATTTTATGTCCTCATGAAAGAATACTGCATATTTCACATAAAATGTTAATCAACTTAAATGACACATGGTTGTCCATGCATAGAAGTAACACAAATTCATAATGATTAATACCTAAGAATTATAAAACCGCTCTGATTTTGCTCCCCTAGTGACGTAGAAAGGGGATCTTATTATAATATTACTGCCCCTTTATCTGCACGTTTCCACCCACAGCGCCGCTATTTTGTTTTCGCAAGCGACAACGGTGTACCAGTTCTAACGCCATGGCAAAAGTTGGTGCAAAGCATGTTAACTGTTCTGTCGTTGCTGCACAGACGAGCACTGAACACTATTTAGAGTCTCACTAGCTTGGATAGCCTGAAGTTGACCCTGGCAAGATAAAAAAAGAACGTTTCTGTCTGAGCGATATTTTGGAAAAAATATTAGACCATTCACAGCATTTGATAACAATCATAAACGTTAGCCTGGTGTGTATGGCTCTGATTGACAAACAGGTACTTTATATATAGTGGGCGTCCATACGGGTTTTAAACAAAAGATGAACATGACGGCACATGCTAGTGGATGAGTTGAATCAACTCCACAGCAACTACATAAATTTATCCTTTATCCATTCAGAAACGTCCAGTTTCATTCTAAAAGTTGTAACTTCTTCCTGAGTCTCTCCATCAGTGTCGACTCCGGTTTGAACAATGTAAGGATGAACACCGTTACTGACAATCCTCATTTTGGCTGCGTGAGATTCTCCAGCTTTGTTGTTGTTGTTGAGCAACTGAAGCGTGAGCTGTTAAAGCTCCGCCTTCTTCTGGAAAGGGGGCGGGAGCAGCAGCTCATTTACATTTAAAGGGACACACACAGAAACGGCGTGTTTTTGCTCACACCCAAATAGGGGCAAATTTGACAAGCTATAATAAATGATCTGTGGAGTATTTGAGCTGAAACTTCACAGACACATTCTGGAAACACCAGAGACTTACATTACATCTTGTGAAAAGGGGCATTACAGCTCCACTTTAAATTAATTTCAACACCTTTTTTAATTCATAAATGAATCAGTGCTTTTAAAGGATTAGTCCACTTTTAAATAAAATTCTTCATAATTTACTCACCCCCATGTCATCCAAGATGTTCATGTCTTTCTTTCCTCAGTCGAAAAGAAATGAAGGTTTTTGATGAAAACATTCCAGGATTATTCTCCTTATAGTGGACTTCAATGGACTCCAAACGGTTGAAGGTCAAAATTACAGTTTCAGTGCAGCTTCAAAGGGCTTTAAACGATACCAGACGAGGAATAAGGAACTTATCTAGAAAAATATACAACTGTATATGCTTTATAAACACAAATTATCACCTTGCATGTGCTTCGGCTTTCCGTATTCTTCAAAAAGCTTCGTATTCTTCATTCTACTTACTGAAAAAAAACTACTGCGTTCGTTCCCTAAGTAGAATAGGGAAGGCGTAGGACAAACAGCGTAAGATTTTTGAAGAATACGGAAAGCCGAAGCACATGCAAGGTGATAATTTGTGTTTATAAAGCATATNACAAAAGATGAACATGACGGCACATGCTAGTGGATGAGTTGAATCAACTCCACAGCAACTACATAAATGTATCCACTAACCATTCAGAAACATCCAGTTTCATTCTAAAAGTTGTAACTTCTTCCTGAGTCTCTCCATCAGTGTCGACTCCGGTTTGAACAATGCAAGGCTGAACACCGTTACCGACAATCCTCATTTTGGCTGCGTGAGATTCTCCAGCTTTGTTGTTGTTGAGCAACCGAAGCGTGAGCTGTTGAAGCTCCACCTTCTTCTGGAAAGGGGGCCGGGAGCAGCAGCTCATTTGCATTTAAAGGGACACACACAAACGGCGTGTTTTTGCTCACACCCATTACGCTTAGGGAACGAACGCAGTGAGGACATTCCATAAGTAGAATAGGGAAGGCGTAGGACATAAAGCATAAGCTTTTTGAAGAATACGGAAAGCCGAAGCATGTGCAAGGTGATAATTTGTGTTTATAAAGCATATACAGTTGTATTTTTTTCTAGATAAGACCCTTATTCCTCGTCTGGTATCGTTTAAAGCCCTTTGAAGCTGCACTGAAACTGTAATTTTGACCTTCAACCGTTTGGAGGCCATTGAAGTCCACTATAAGGAGAATAATCCTGGAATTTTTTCATCAAAATCCTTCATTTCTTTTCGACTGATGAAAGAAAGACATGAACATCTTGGATGAGATGGGGGTGACTGTTAACTGTTAGTGGACTAATCCTTTAAGCATATTATGAATGGTTTATTGATGACTCACTCACAAAGACAGTCCCTTGCCACCACCTACTGGCGTAACGATGTAACTGCACTGACTGACAGCCTGTCAAGCACACACAGAGATACTGCTGAAATATCAGCACTTTTGGAAAGCCTCGTCCAGTCAGATTCAAGAATCAGAACTGCTATAAACATAATAATAGCCCAAAGAGCTTATTTATATAGCAAAATAATAAAAATAATATGGTGATATTGAGCCACTCAAAATCTGCGAGAAATTAATTTACTGCGACAGCCCCAGACTCAGACACAAGTTGTCTCAGAGAGCATTTCATTCATTTTGAGCATGTGCATTCTGTAACATCCTTTCGTTTCATAAATGTCAAACGTCTTTACAGTGAAAGTGTATCACACACGTCACACGCATGACGCTGATCGCTGCCATTCACACCTGTGAAGCATTAATGCGGCGTCTAGAGGAGCTGCAGTGCGTCACGCTCTTCTCTGGTGTTTCATGCATCAGCACACTGTGGCCTGAGATCATGTGACACACATGTCTGACGAGCTCAGACGCCGGCCGCATCATAAACAGAAAGAGGAAATGTCACACTGACACTGAATAATGCTGTGTGAGAGAGTCACATGAGTGGAAGCTTGTGTCCAGGTCTGTTTATATCTGCTCCAGTAATGAACACTTCTTGTGACTAGTCGCCTCTCACACACTCTCACACACTCTCACACACTCTCACACACTCTCACACACTCTCACACACTCTCACACACTCTCACACACTCTCACACACTCTCACACACTCTCACACACTCTCACACACTCTCTGATTGGCTGTACAGAGGCGTTCAGTGAGGCACTCACACTGAAACAACATGATGTACAGCCACAGACATGGTAGCACTCCCAGCATCCCCTGCAGCGGATCAGCTTCACTGTAACGTACATGAAACGGACGTCCTCACGCTGCAGTCGCTCACCTGATGCACTATGACGACTGATTATGGCTCTGAATCACCATGGCGACACACTCGCCTGCTGCCTAGCAACAGCCGTGTGATTGGGTCTGCCGCTGAACACGGCTGATCTACACGGCAACGCACTCAATGCTCTTAATCTATGAATGAATCAAACGAGAGGCAATCGCCACACTTCCTGTGACTCACTGAACCACAGGAAAATGACAGTGTTACTATTAATATACTTTTATTATCATTAATATACTAATTTTATTTTATTAATATTATTGATATACTACTATTAAATCATATATATATTTTAATTTATTTTTGTAATGTTGTTGAGACTGTCATTTCTATTGGTTTTGTTCTTTTTAAATATTACTATTAGCATTTAGGTTAAATTTATTTGATCAGTTTTAGTTTTAATTCAGTTTTAGTTCATATTTAGTCATTTCAGTACTTCAATTGCTAAGGAAACAGTTATACATTTCATCTAGTTTAGTTTTTCATCACATGTGTGTGCGTGTGTGTCTCACCTGTGATGATGCATCCTCCGGTGTGTCCGTGTCGCTGTTCTGTGGGCCGCCTGCAGGGGAACATCAGCACATTCAGATCAAACACCAGCAGCTGCAGTTCTACAAGCATCTCTAGCACTGTTGATAGACACTGATCATCACTGAGACACATTAAACAGCGGCAGCAGCCATGTGACCTCAGACAGAGGCTCCACGAGGCCCTTCAGCACGACGAGGATATCAGCCAATATTTGGGATTTTCAAATGATCAGCATCAGCTGAGAAGTTTTTTTTTTTTTCTGTTGGGCTGATATGGGGTTGCTGCACATTTTTTTAAAAGTCAAATTTAAGGCTTTTTAGACCTTTTTAAAGACCTGATGAAATAATAATTAATACTATACATTAGGGGTGAGCAATATTGACAAAGAAATGTTCTCGATATTTTTAAAGTCGTTTCAAAAGCAATATTTGTCACCTTAAATTGATTTCCTGGGGATTTTTACCTACATAATGGCATTTTTCTAAACTTATTAGATGTATGCATCACCTTTTAGGTCGAAATCTAACATTCAAATTAAATTCTATTAGAATAATAGCACAATACAGGGCTGTTACCAATCAAATGAAATCATTATCAACAAAATCCATCTTTGCAATGCAGAGGTGACAGAATGAGAAGTGGCGTTAATACATTTACACATTTACAATTTGTCTACATAAATTTAATTCGATATTTAAATTTGAAATTATTTCTAATTTTAACTTTTAATTAAAATGTACTTTAAATATCAAACTAAACTGCCAGTAGGGGGCAGCAAGTCACTGTCTTAATGAGTCATTCATTCAACCGATTTGTTCAAACGACTGATTCATGGAAAAGGTAGTTTTTTTGTTGTTGTTTTTTTACGTGCTATTAATTAATTAATGTGGTGTATTTGTCTGTCTTGTATGTGTGCTATCATGCTGCAGAACAAATTGCCCCTAAGGGGGACAATAAAGTTTTTACAATTACAATTACAATTACATTCAGTCAGTATAAAATAAACATTTCTGTCTGTTGCACGGAGACTGTTCTGCTGTTTTGCATTTTTTAATTTTTGTTGGCAAAATGAACAAGCAATATTGTGTCTTAACTGTGTTAAAGGATTAGTTCACTTTTAAATAAACTTTTCCTGATAATTTACTCACCCCCATGTCATCCAAGATGTCCATGGCTTTCTTTCTTCAGTCGAAAAGAAATTAAAGTTTTTGATGAAAACATTCCAGGATTTTTCTCCTTATAGTAGACTTCAATGGGCACCAAATGGTTGAAGGTCAAAATTAGTTTCACTGCAGCTTCAAATTGTTCAACACGATCCCAGATGAGAAATAAGGGTCTTATCTAGTGAAACCATTGCTCATTTTCTGAAAAAAATTGAAAATTATATAAGTTTTAACCTTAAATGCTCATCTTGAACTAGCTCTCTTCTTCTCCTCTATTAGAATTCTGGAGGAGTAGACGCTGCTAAGTGTATTACTGCCCTCCACAGGCCAAAGTTTTGAACTAATTTTTATATGCAATATGCTAGTTCAATAGTATATAACAATTAGTTCAAACTTTGGCCTGTGGAGGGCAGTAATACACTTAGCAGCGTCTGCACTGCTGGAATTCTAATAAAGAAGAAGAAGAGAGCTAGTTCAAGATGAACATTTAAGGTTAAAACTTATATAATTTTCTTTCTTTTTTTTCAGAAAATGAGCGATGGTTTCACTAGATAAGACCCTTATTTCTCATCTGGGATCGTGTTGAACAATTTGAAGCTGCAGTGAAACTAATTTTGAACTTCAACTGTTTGGTGCCCATTGAAGTCCACTATAAGGAGAAAAATCCTGGAATGTTTTCATCAAAAACTTTAATTTCTTTTCGACTGAAGAAAGAAAGCCATGGACATCTTGGATGACATGGGGGTGAGTAAATTATCAGGAAAAGTTTATTTAAAAGTTAACTAATCCTTTAACTTGTTGTTCATTTAACTATTGTATAAAATATATATCACATTTGCAATCGTTCTAATTTGGGGAAAACTGCACTCTTGCTCGTGTGATATTGTACAACTACATTTCATATGATATAATTATAAGATAAAAACTCATATTGAATTTTAAGGACATATAACTGCATACATCATGCAAAAGAAAACTTAATGTCACATCGTTAAAACGTAATTACTATATCATCATAGACAACACTTATCACACACCCCATACGCACATAAAGAATGAACTTACAACTGTTACTGAACTGACATTTGCCCATTTTCCTCTGCTCTCTTCCTTTCGCATGCAGGAGACCGTAGCCTATGTTATACGCTGTAGTAAATGCCGCGAGTCCCATGAATTGTCACGTGAACAAGCAAATCCACAAAGAAAAATAAAATAATATGTACGCTAATTAGATATTCATATAAATCATTTATCAAATTAAAACAAAATTTTAGATGACAAATTGACTTAAGACCTCTCATAAGTAAAAATAAGACTAAGACTTTTTATGGCCTTACATTTTAAAAATCTAATTTAAGACTTTTTAATGATCCACGGGTACCCTGTGATAAGTGTCATAAATGGGACTTTTATTTTGACAGCACCGAGAACCCAGAGTAAATGCACATGAGCTCTTCAACCTGAATGCACACTGACTCATGGGGACTCATGGGGTCTCGTGTCACCGTGGAGACCTAAATTGAGATCCCCATGAGGAAACAAGCTTATAAATCATACAGAATGTTGTTTTTTGAAAGTGCAAAAATGCAGTTTTCTGTGATGGTCAGGTTTAGGAGCAGAGTTAGTGTAGGGGGACGAGAATGTACAGTTTGTACAGTATAAAAACCATTACGCCTATGGAATGTCCTCACTAAGACAGCAAAACAAACCTCTGTGTGTGTGTGGTCAGAGGTTTGCTCTGTGAGGGCCGCATCAGTCGCCGTGACGCCTCCAGCAGCTCGGGGCCGCCAGCGCTGTGTGCCCGGTTGCCACAGAAACAAGGCTCTTCAGAGCCGACACGCTGCGGTCTGGAGTCATGCGGGAGGAATACTGAAGACCTGCGCTGCGTTACACAACAGAGACTGGAAAATTCCACACAAACCAACGAGCGCGAGGACAGCGGTGACATGATGCGATGATAACCCGTGATGTCATCATGTAGACCCGAACGAGCGGCAGAACAATAACCTGGACTTCTGCGGGATCCGAACTTAAGCATGCTCCGTCAGTAGCGGTCCAGCAGACGCGTCGAGCCACTAAAGCCACACTTCTTTACACACCGCAATACTTTCAACATATAACAAGGACTAGCGAATAGTTTAGCTGGACTGTAAAGCAGGAGTCACTATACAGCGCTTTATACAATACAGATCGCTTCAGAGCAGCTTCACAGTAAAAACACAAGAAAATAATGTTGCAAAATTCATCAATTATAAAGCAAATTGAATTTTAGCTATAAGCAGCTCTTCAGAAGACAACAGTGTCATCAAATCTGTTCAAATGTTGAGAAAAAAATAAATAAATAAAAATTGTTAGACTGATTATCCAGCAAACGCAAGGATAAAGTGATGTGTTTAATGAATATGTCTGTCTATGTGTTTTTGACTAAAGCGTGAATATCGTGGATGAAAACATTCAGTGTTTTTTTAGAAATCCACACTCATCAAGAGTAACATTAATCGAGATATTATATCACACACATTTTACATTTGTGATGTGATCTTTGAAAACCCATCACAAGGTGAAATTTTACCCTATCACAGGTTCAATATGAAAGCTGGATTCGAGGATTCCCTTTCCAAATCTGTTTTTTTTTTAATGGATATCTGACGTCGGCTGATCGCTCTGATTTTCAGGAATCCAATTTTGAGAATAACTGTCATCCTCTTTTTTTCGCACAGACATGAAAATGCACTATCCAGATTTAAATGGTTGTAATTCAAGAATGCTTTGAAATATAGACCTAAAGTTGGTCTTGTTTTAAAGAGGACACTTGTCAGATTATTGTAGAAGTGAAATAAAAAAAAAGTTATAGAAGTTTAAGTTTATGAAAATCTAAAAATATAATTTTTATAGTTTATAATAATATATTACAAAGCATGTTTTACTCTTAAACTGCAAGAAAATAAAAGGCAAAAATGTCAACATTCCAAATTTTACGTTGAAATATTTCAAAAATGAGCTTTCAGAAAGATTTTGTTTGGGCGCAGTACCAAACTTTTTCACTAGATGACATCAAAGCTCCATTACTGAACATGTAAGGGCACCTCCATTTATTTGAGTGATCTGATTCATATATTTCCATACATTTAATGAAGTAGACATCCAATTCAGTAGTAGTATGGGCAGTTTGGTAGTATTTGATTTGAATTCTACCTCTAATAAACATAATTAGAATGTGTGTTCATTATAGCTCTGTTGTTCTCTTGTGCTTCGCCTTCTCACGATAACATTGTATTAGGAAAAAAAAACTTTGCGTGCCGTAGTTTATACAGGACTGGTGAGAAATTAGCATTAATACACCTTCATTCTACATGTTATGTGGTTTATTTAGATAGGTGAACTGTCTTCAGTTTTGAGAGGGTGTGTTCTTAAACAGTGACGTTAGAGAAAAACATCCTTGCCACTATAAATCGCTATTTTTCTGCTTTTTCTGCAAATTTTGCCAAGATATTTTCAGAGATGATAGACAAGTGTTATAGAATGACAATTTAATGAAAACCCAATTTTGACGAAAAAAATGACATTCAACCTATTTTTTTTACTTTACTCAAAACGTTCCATCGCAACATCTGACGGGTGTTCCCAGATCGCATCACATTTTTTTCAAGCATTTCCGTTCATGTTTTTAGACCTTCTGAGTGAGATCTACGATAAACGTGTCTGCGTTGCACGAGGCGTCTGTGACCAATGAGAGTGAACACAGCACAGACTGACATCACACTGACGGTTCAGATTCAGACAGAAGCTTCTTGTTTTTTTAGCACACAGTGTCGACACTAAACGCTCACTGTTGGAGCTCACCTTGTTTAATGTCCTCCATCGCCCGCCGTATCCCTCGGTCAAAGGCCCTGGCGTCCGCTGGGCTTTGGAAGGTTAGTCCAAACTTCATGTTTCCGATCCTCCAGTGGTGGAAGATGGGATTGACTTTATTATACACCAGATCCCTCCTGATGCAGCAGTCCAGCAGCACCTGAGGACGAGATGAAGGTCTCCGTTACACAATCAACCTCACGCATGTCTGAGCCATCTTACCAAATCAACATCAGCAGCTCGCTGTGACTAAAACCATAAAAAAAAACAAATCATTAAATGGAAATAAACATTAAAAGGGCCAATATGTAGTTTTTCGCCACTAGAGGTCGCCTATTCAAAACAAAGGCATAGCCTGATGACGCCAAGTTTGAGCGCGGAATCATAGGAGATGTCGTCTTCACCTCACAGCCGGTGGAATAGAATAGGGATAGGACTCGGGCAGAAATCATGTTCATGGATGAGATTATTAACGTTACTGTAGTATGAAGCAGAGCAGGACCGAGTGTTGTGGAGCTGAACGAGACGCCTTGAGAGCAGCAGAACTTTTATTATGCCACAGTCGCCACTTCCGCTTTTCCGGTCATGAGTATGAGGTAACACAGCTCTGTTTATCATATTAGATACATTTGAGAGTGTTGAAAATGATGTTATAACGTTACTCTGTGTGTTCGCTCGGCGGCTGCTGTGAGACACTGTTACACACTGCAGTAAGATAGATCAATTTTACAATATCATATTAAATGCTGGATGGCTTGTGTTGATAAATGGCATGCAATTAATTTTAAAACGTATTGTATGATGGAAAAAATGCTGTATTACTGTTACTAAAAATAAAGCTGCATCTGATTATGCTATGTTAGCTACTTCACAAAATAGTGTTTTTCTCTGAGGCATGGTAAAGCATGGTTTAAACAATAAGACTAAACGTGTTGAGATATATAACAATTAGTTTTCTGTCTATAAATATATCAAAACAGTTGTTCCCTTGTCTTAAAATTAAAGTGTCTCTGGTGTTTCCATGGTTTCTACAAAATAAAAAAGGAAATTGAGGCTGACGCGGGTATGATGTCATTGATAGGAGGCGCACGGACACGGTCCGTGTCCTGGTTAAAATTGCTTATTTCTCTGGAATTAAATATTCTAGGAAACATTTGGGATAATGTAAGTAGGCACGTCAACAAAATATATAACACTGTTCTAGTGGTTTTTGGATATTTTAATCTTACAAAATCTTACATATTGTGCCTTTAACTAAAAATAAAACAATTTTAAAATCAAGACCAAGGCAACATTTCTTATTTGCATTTAGTTTAACTATGTACAAAAAACAAACAAAAAAAACTTCCAACTAAAAAGTAAAAATGAACAGTAAATATACAAAAAAAAATTCAAAATATTTATAAAAGTGACATTAGTAAAATAGCACTTAATGCANTGCAGTATTTTTAAAGTTAAAACTAAAACCATAAAAATATATATATATATATATAAGAAATAAAATAAACAATAAAGGAAATAAAAGTGAAGAAAAGAAAAAAATGACTTTCATCTAGCTGCTAAGGGAACATTTTTATTTTCATTTAATTTAACTTGATGTACTAAACCAAAACTAACAATTTTCAAAAACATAAAAAAAATAATAAAAAATAATGAAAATGGCAAAAATGCATAAGTATACATTTTTAGTTTTAGTCAATAAATTGGAAAAGACAATAAAACTACAAAATATTAATAAAAATGATATAGTAAAATAAAACCGCATCAACCTGCAGTCAGCATGAAGAGGAAATTGTGAGGCATTTCTGAGTGACATCGAACAAGAAATCAGAAGTATCTGTCGGCTGACTTTATATTGTAATCCTCGAGCTGCTGCTGCAGATCAGCTTCTCTGATGCTCAATGACACACTGACTTCCAGTTTTTAGTTTCAATATGTCTCAATCTGTTCAAATGATCTTCATTTAGGGGCTTTTCTCAGCCTGACTGGTTGACATAATTGCATTTAAAATTTTGGTTCCACTTTATATTAAGTGGCCTTAACTACTATGTACTTACATTTAAATTAATCATTTGATACAGTGAACTTGTGTACATACATGTTGTACTTTCATTTTAAAAAATACCTGCATGTAATTACATATATAATTACACTGTTGACCCATCCCTTTCACATTAACCCACCCTTAAACCTCCCCTTACCACCAAACCCGTCCTAACCGTACCCGTATCCACCTCAATAGCAGCACAAGTGTTTTGCAATACAATATGAACAATACTTATTTATTGTACTTATTTTTTGATGCAAGTACACAGTAGCTAAGGCCACCTAATATAAAGTGGGACCAAATTTTTGCTACTGCAGTTTGGTGGAGTGAAAACAAGCAGCCACACTTCCTGTGAGAGTGCGTGCTGTGAATACGATGATGTCACCGTTACCGATTTGTCTTTGAGCCGCTCTCCGTGGATGAGGAAATCCGCCGCGCTGGTGCCATCAGGCTCCGTCCGGCTGATCTTGTGTACGGTGACGCAGCTGAGGCCGCCGGCGCCCAGAGGAAGCCATCCGCCGCTGGAGTCATCGCGAGTCATTACCACTGCTCTCACACGCGCGAAACTCTCACTGCCGACACAAGAGCACAACACGCGTCAGACCCTTCACTTCATAAACACATGATCACATTAACAAATGTCATTTCCAGCACATCTCCAACCACCATCCCTTCTGTGCCGGTAATGACACTTCAGTCAAGGCTGAAATAAATAAGCCCACTCATTTGTCTGCCTGAGATCATCATTTCCACACTTTCTGTGGAATCTGAGACCATTACAGCTTCAGTGGGAATGACACACAAAAATATCCTGTTGATATTTGGGTGAATCTCACAAAACAGTCAAGCGAACCATAAAAGGAGCTCAATGGCAAACATTTAAAGGATCTTGTTTATGAAAAAACTTCATTTAGAGCAGATTTTGTTGGCTGTGGTGCAAATAACACCATGAAGGAGGGAAAAGTGTAGTTTACCTAAAAAACAGAACAAAATGTGTTTCACACTTTATATTAGGTGTCCTTAAAGTTGGCTGTTGTTCCCTGTTGTGATGCATATGAAACAGCTTAAAGATTACAAGGGCACATGGATTAAAAAAAAAAGATGAGCACAGATAAATCATTCATAAACACTGTTATATTCCACAAAAAACAAGAATGGGAACAACGCCCACGGACCGTTGGCTGAACATCTGATGCATACGGCACACTTTAAGGGATAGTTCACCCATGATTTACTCTCCCTCAAGCCATCCTAGGTGTATAGGTCTATCTTCATTCAGACGAACACTATCGGAGATATATTAATAAATATCCTGGCTTTACCAGGCTTTATAATGGTAGATGGGGCATGTTTTGAAGCCCCTCCCCCCCAAAAAATGCAACCTTCCATCATTAATATAATCGATACAGCTCCAGGGGGATAATAAAGGCCTTCTGAAATTAAGCGATGGGTTTTTAAGAAAAATATCCATATTTAAAATGTATCAATTTGTGGTAGAAGAGTAACCTCTGACTCGTAGCAAGCCGCAATGATGAACGCGGAAGCGCAGAGAATGGACTATATGCACGGAGCGTTCTCTAGAACTTCCGCAATAATATAAGCCAGCTGGAAAACTTCCGGTGAGATGTCATTTGCTGGTGTGTTGAGCATCAGTAGTGTAATACTTAGTTTATAATCAGAATATAGTCACTTAAATAGTCAGGCATAGTATTAATTTAGTTCAAAATGTTTTCACTTTTATGTGAAAAAAAAGCTTAAATATTTATTGTGCACTTTAGTTAGATTAATTGAATAAAATGTGTTTTTACAAGTGTGCTGAATTCATTGATCTTGTGCTGCACTGACTGACAGCTGCAGTGATTATAAAGAGAGTGCGGCACTCGCTTTCTGTGTCATTCATTCACAATAAAAGTTATTGTTTTTCAGGAGATTTTGTGAGTACTTCATACTTCACCTTGACAAAATGTATTTTTAAACCTAGTTATTTTATAATGTTTAATATTTAGTCAAAACGAAGTGAAAAACGATTTGAGGAAATGGCTGATGTATGCGCAAATAAATGTTACTTTGCCGCCACCTGCTGGTTAAAGTGGTAATTATTGTCTTTTTTATTTTTAAATAAGTGTTTTCTATCAAATGTTGAATTTCCTACATTTTTAAACATTCGGTTTTACAATGGGGACAATCTCAGAAGGATGAACAAATAATGTTTGTGGTCATCACATTTAAAATAACATTTGAAGTGCTGGGGAAAAAATGCGTGTGTGTCTAATTACAAACAAGGCATTTTTAAATGGTCCCAATAGCTTCGTCTTTATTGCAATCAATAAAACTGGTCAACCGTTGATGGTTTTGTGTCGATGTACAGCGAGTACAGAATGAACAACTAACAGTTCACCGGAAATGCCCGAGCTGGCTTAACGACAACCAGGAAGTAACCGTGAATATAGACTATAGAGCAAAACACCAGTCACGAATTAGAAGTCTAAAACAATCATTTTTAAAGAGAAATGTCAGAAGAGTTTGAGTTTGTTGCACAGCCCTATTTGTTTGAACCGTGAGAGGCTAAACTTACGATACTCCTACATCCTGTGTCATACATCGCGTCATTGGGTTACTCTAGAGGCGCAAGTCTTAACTTGTGCAGTATGCATACGGTCGTCTGGCGGAAGCTAGTTATTTAGTTTATAAAGGTTTAAACGTTTCAGAAGGTCTTTAATGAAGTGACATGTGGCCAAGTATGGTGACCCATACTCGGAATTTGTGCTCTGCATTTAACCCATCCAAGTGCACACACACAGCAGTGAACACACACACCGTGAACACACACCCGGAGCAGTGGGCAGCCATTGCTGCGGCGCCCGGGGAGCAGTTGGGGGTACGGTGCCTTGCTCAAGGGTCTCACCTCAGTCGTGGTATTGAAGGTGGGAAGAGCGCTGGTTATTCACTCCCCTCACCAACAATCCCTGCCGGACCTGAGATTCGAACCCATGACCTTTGGGTTACAAGTCCGACTCTCTATCCATTAGGCCACGACTGCCCCAAAAAGTATTATTACGGAAAGTATTATTAACCCCCTGGAGCCTATATTTATGATGGATGGATGCATTTTTTGGGGGGCTTCAAAACAGGCCCCCCATTCAATACCATTATAAAGTTTGGAAGGCCAGGATATTTTCAAATACAGTCGGTACGGAAAGTATTCAGACCGCCTTAAATTTCACTCTTTGTTATATTGCAGCCATTTGCTAAAATAATTTAAGTTCCTTTTTTTCCTCAATGTACACACAGCACCCCATATTGACAGAAAAACACAGAATTGTTGACATTTTTGCAGATTTATTAAAAAAGAAAAACTGAAATATCACATGGTCCTAAGCATTCAGACCCTTTGCTGTGACACTCATATATTTAACTCAGGTGCTGTCTATTTCTTCTGATCATCCTTGAGATGGTTCTACACCTTCATTTGAGTCCAGCTGTGTTTGATTATACTGATTGGACTTGATTAGGAAAGCCACACACCTGTCTATATAAGACCTTACAGCTCACAGTGCATGTCAGAGCAAATGAGAATCATGAGGTCAAAGGAACTGCCTGAAGAGCTCAGAGACAGAATTGTGGCAAGGCACAGATCTGGACAAGGTTACAAAAAAATTTCTGCTGCACTTAAGGTTCCTAAGAGCACAGTGGCCTCCATAATCCTTAAATGGAAGACTTTTGGGACGACCAGAGCCCTTCCTAGAGCTGGCCGTCCGGCCAAACTGATCTATAGGGGGAGAAGAGCCTTGGTGAGAGAGGTAAAGAAGAACCCAAAGATCACTGTGGCTGAGCTCCAGAGATGCAGTCGGGAGATGGGAGAAAGTTGTAATTTTCCAGTAAATCCATAGTAGTTTAGGCAACATGATATAAAGTGTGACTCAATGATGTACATCATTTCCAGAAAATAAACATTATTTTACTTAGTTTAGATCATGGCCACAAAAATATGCACAAATCCATGGCAAAAAGTCTCTAAGGCAGCTTTAAAGTGTTGATTTACTGAAAGGAAGCTAAAGTGTGTTATGGTTATGGTTCATGAATCAGTTACTGACTAACCAGACACACCGGCTGAATTTACAGAATCACACTACTGTTTTCTCAGGCCTATGTCAGTGATAGCATGAGTAGTATATTAGTGTGCATTTGTGAATTCAGCCACAGTGATGATAACCTGTACAGTCATACAGTTAAAGAGGGAAAACTCGCTCATGTTCATGTTACATCCATCTGATAATGATTTCATCAGACACATCCGTATGAGGCCGGAAACAACAGGTCAAAGGACACCATGGTCATTTATTAAGCCCAGGGAGGTTAGCAAAAGGAAGCAGCTATGAATATTTTAGAGGAAACTGAAAGAACAACCCACATATGTCCTGTGCTTTTGTATGAGTAATATTTTATCAGCTCAAGAAGAGTCAAAGTCAACTAGAGTTTAGCCAGTTCAACATGACTTTCAGAAGGTCAGTCGAGCCACATTTGCCCAGGACACGGTAAATCAACACGAGAAATGTCCAGGCGCATCTTGTCTAAGTAACGAAAACAGAAGAAATTGACTTATTTACAGTAGAGTTTTCAAAAATTATGACGTTGATGCGATATCTGACTAAAATACCTCGATACTGAATCGATACCATGGCAAAAACAAAAACAGTAAAAGTAATTAAATATTATGACAGAAACTAATAACTGAGTTGCTTTTTAACCACTCCCCCCTCTTTATTTAAAAAAAATAATAATTACATGCCACAGACAGTGTGAAAATCCTTACAGAGATGTTTGCAACAATCACATTATCAATCATGTTATCAGTTAAATTCACTGAACTTTCACAGTTCTGGTTGGGATAGGGGTGGGTGATATGAGTAATTTAGTTTTTTTCTATTGCAATTTTATATCAAATATAGTTTAGTTTTTTATTTAATTGATGTAATTAAAAAATAAGCAAAGATGCAAAATATGGTAGGGATACAATATGTCGGCCAACATATTGGTATCGGCTGATATATGATCATTTTTAATGTGAATGTTATTGGCCTGATAAGAAAATTTGGCCGATATATTAAAGCCAATAAATAATGGATTATTCCCTTCAGATGACACACATCAGATGTGCACTGTCCACCATGATGGTTTTGAATTACTTGAAATATGATTGAAAATCACTTCAAAAAGGAAAATACAGTTTATGTGCTGCGCAAGTCTGTCAAATAGGCTACAGTGTCAGGCCCTCTGCTATTTTCAATATACATGCTGCCACTCGCCAATATTATAAGAAAACATGGAATTAGTTTCCACTGCTATGCCGATGATACTCAGTTATATATTTCAACACAACCAAATGAAATCTCTAAATTATCCAATCTGACAGAGTGTGTTAAAGAAGTAAAACATTGGATGACTAGTAATTTTCTTCTATTAAATTCAGATAAGACTGAAGTATTACTTATCGGGCCAAAAACCTGTACACAGAATCTCTCAGAATACAATCTGCATTTAGAAGGATGTACTGTTACTCCATCCTCGACAGTTAAAGACCTGGGTGTTATATTAGACAGCAACTTGTGCATTGAAAATCATATTTCATATGTTACAAAAACAGCCTTCTTCCACCTCAGAAACATTGCTAAGATACGGAATATGTTATCTATTTCTGATGCAGAAAAGTTAGTTCATGCTTTCATGACATCTCGACTAGATTACTGTAATGCATTATTAGCTGGTTGTCCTGCTTCCTCAATAAATAAGCTACAATTAGTACAAAATGCAGCGGCTAGAGTTCTTACCAGGTCAAGAAAATATGATCATATAACACCAATTTTATCGTCTCTACACTGGTTACCCATTAAGCTCCGTATCGATTATAAAGTATTGCTAATGACCTATAAGGCTCTAAATGGTTTAGCTCCTGTGTACTTAACTGATCTTCTATCGCCCTACAATCCTTCACGCTCCTTAAGATCACAAAACTCTGGATTTCTGGTTGTACCTAGGATATCTAAGTCCACTAAAGGAGGGAGAGCGTTTTCACATTTGGCTCCGAAACTCTGGAATAGCATTCCTGATAACGTTCGGGGTTCAGACTCGCTCACCCAGTTTAAATCTAGATTAAAGACGCATCTCTTTAGCCAAGCATTCACATAATGCATCTCATACCAGATCAAATGCACATGGCTATCTTTGCTTAATATTATGAACAGCAGCTACGCTAATCATTCTGGTTTTACCTCAGGACGCCCTAAATTACAGACAATATGACAAATACAATATAAGAAAGATTCAAATGAAATAAACAGTGCTGTTAATTTTTCAGGTAGGCTACACTAGGTCTATTTAACAGTAGCATTCAAGTGAGAAATTAAATGTAAAATATACAGCCTTCACACTGTAAATGAACTATACACTGACACACATATATATATATATATAAAAGTTATTCAGTCAAGCAGTCCCAAAAAATTATGGGAATTCTGGGATATTGCATTAAAAAAAAAAACAGAATGGGCATAAATTCTAAAAAGGCACAAACAAAAATGTATGCACCAATTTGAGGTGGATAATTTCTTCATCTAATAAGAAGACATGCGCATAAACTACGATAGAAACGCATTTACTAAATAAATCCCTCAATAATTCTTTGCCTCATCAGAGGCTGTGATTCAACTCATTGATGGAGGAAATTGGTGTCGATTTTGTTCTCTTGAACACATGGGATGGAAACGCTGTTTTATTTGCAAATGTTTTTTTGCCATATTTTTCATTTATTAGCAGAACGTTCCTCATGTGAAGTGCACAGGTCTATTTCTCCTCCTGCTCATCTGAACACCAGCAGAAACACTTCAAGTGTTGGTGGTTCATATACGAATATGTGAGAGTTAAGGTTATCTATACGCTAGTGACCTCCAAAACAATGACAATTCTCATTTAGAAGATATTCTACACAGAATGCTGTATTTTAAAGGGATAGTTCACCCAAAAATGTTGAACACAAAGGAAGATATTTTGAAGAAAGTTTCAGGGCCCGACAGTAAGGACTGCCCGATGGCCCGGGGCCAGTGTGAACGATGCTCGGGACAGTAGACGGAGAGGTCACTTGCCTGATCGGGCCAGTGCTGTAGGGTGTGCGATATATATCGTCTATGATATCGTAATTGTTGATTTAACGATCTGAAATTATCGAGTATGTCCCTCACTTTACAACAAACAAACAAAAAACACTCATTGAGTGCACACATGCACTACGTGACGTAGTCTATTAGGTTAGACTAGTGCGCTGGATATTTACAGTGTATGTTTTCACTGCGTGATTTAGTCTATTAAAATGCCTTTAGAATGCCCCAGAATTAAATAAGGGGCAAAAATGCCCCTGTATATATTTCATGTTTATATAATTTAATATAGTTAACCAATATTACACAAAGAGCCGTTTTTCTCCAAATATTAGCACGATTACAAATGTGATATTGATTTTATTCAGTGTACAGCTTAATGAACAAGAACTTAATATCAAGTGACTTACATTTTAGACACCAAATCGCCTGTTTCACTCTATTTCGCCTACGAAAACAGTTCCAAAGTCGACAGAGTTGTTTTGCGTCTGTGAGCAACACTTCCTGAATGAATCAGCCGTTTGAATGAATCGGTTGAATCTCAATGACTCGCTCATTAACAGTGGTTCACTGTCACCTACTGGCAGATTTAATTTCACATTTAAAGTGTCTTCATTTTTTTTTTTATAATTTCAAATAACAGTATTTAACTTTTTATATTTTCAACATTAAAAACATTTATGCATCTGTAACTGCTCTTGACTGATTAACTTTAATGAAGTTTAATCTATTCTATAGTTAGTTATACATTAGATTACAATTTCTGTACCTGAAAATCTCCTGTTTAAACCTACATGAAAAACTTGAAAAGCACCATTTATTTCATTTATATGTTTTTATTTGTGCTATTACTAGAAATTGTATTATTTGTTACTATTTTATTACTTACTGTTTAAGTTAATCTAGTAGCTTTTGGTGTCATAACCCTATTTATTGAGGTTAAATGTAACAAAGACAACGAAAACAATAACTAGGCTTATTTTATAGGCCAATTTTTCTGTCTTTTACTTTTATACATTTTTTGTTGTGGGGCCAGTGAAAATTTTGGCCCTGAGTTTGTAACCAGGCCACTTTGGGGCACCATTGACTTCCATAGTAGGAAAAAAATACTATGGAAGTCAATGGTGCCCCAAAACTGTTCAGTTTAACACATTCTTCAAAATATATTCCTTTGTGTTCAACAGAACAAAAAAATTTCTACAGATTTTGAACAACTTGAGGGTGAGTAAATGATGACAGAATTTTCATTTTTGGGTGAACTATCCCTTTAAAGCACAATGAAGGAGATTAAACTTCATAAATGTTTAGACATCATCGGCATTATAAACACCAATGAGGAGAAGAGATAAGACCAGTGCCATGATGCTTGTTTCAATCAGAAAAACAGTCATTGTGATACTCAGTTCCTCTAATCAGAACTATTAATGTTTCATTCAGCCAAGATTAGGCTATATAACTAAACACCAATGACTGTTAATTTAGTCACTCAACTGCAAAGCCAGCAGTAAAATGACTCAAAGTGAGACACCTCACCCCTTCCTGCTTTCATAGAGTTTGTTAGCTCTCTCACACACACACGCTTCAGGCCGTCCACGTATTGCTTCCACTCCTACAGCACACAGTCAAACTCAGAGACTTCAGGAGCTAATGTGAGATCATCTATTATCTAATGAGTGCATTTCCAAAATGCATCGCAAAATCCAACTCTTTCCTGACCCAAGAAATGATCAAAACTGTTCTTATCTTGCCAAAGTAGAAGCAGTCCAGTCAAAACACTGCTTATTAATTTTGCATCACATCTCACATAACAAATGGAGTCAAATGCACAAATGATTAGGATTTGACGCTTTTTATTGACAGGTGTGTCCATTCAATTCTGTCCTGCCCCAGGTTAACTCCAAACAAAGTGTAGAAACATCTCAAAGACGATCCAGTGAAACTCCTGAGCTAAATATCAAGTGTCCCAGAAAAGGGTATGAATACTTTCAGTTTCTATTTTTACTAAATTTATCACAAATCTCGTTTTTTTTGTTGTTGTTGTTTTGCCTTGTCATTATCAGGTGTGGAGGGTATACTAAAAAGATCATTTAAAGCGGTTTATCATAAGGCTGCAACATAACGTGAGAAAATATAAGGGTAAGACCACTTTCACAAGGCCCTGTTAGGGGTGTGTGCGATATTGACAAATTATATCTATATTTTCTGGGATTTTAACGATAACAATAATTCATTTTTATTTTATTTTTATGGCCATTTGTATCAGGTGTCTGTTAGATCACACACTGGAGCATGAACTGGCATCACACACGCAGTGACTGGAATTTTCACATGATCATATTATAGATCTGAAACACTGATTACTTTTTCAGCCCCTAAAATACTTTAAGGAAGTGAGAAAACAGCTTCCACATCACAGACAAAAGCAGCTCACTGACGTACAGAAGTTCACACATTCGTTAACCAGCACTGATGAGAAACAGAAACCAGCCAATTGACAGAGAGAAAGATCTAGGCATTAATCACACCTAAAGCGGTCATGGTATTTTCTTTGATCTTCTGAGGTCATGGTCCAAAATAACACTACTGAAAGTTTCAGACCTCAAACATTCATCCGTTTGTTGAAACTCTGAACATCACTGGTGAGCTGTAATGACATTCACCAACACCTCCAGCCTAAAAGGAGATGAAGCACCAATAGGGTTGTAACGGTATCACGGTATGGACATGTACGCGCACATCTGCTGATCTATGGTGTCAGACGGCGAATCTCACCTGCGCATACACAACTTTCCACCTTAGACACAGAGGCTGTTAGAAATAATTAATTGTTCAATGCCATATACCATAGGGATGTTAATTTCGTTTTTTTCCCTGACCGACAACAGACGATCATTAACCATTAAGACTGTTAATCAGAATTAAATTAGAATGAATAAGAGTCTGTGACCCATTAAAAATACAAAAATACTAGGCTTGCTGCAATCGTTGATGTTGACGATGTTAACGGCGTTCAGCTGAAACACTGGTTATGTCACTTGTCCACCGCGGCACCGATTTTTTTATATTAAAAGGTGCCCTAGAACGTTCTTTCACAAGATGTAATATAAGTCTAAGGTGTCCCCTGAATGTGTCTGTGAAGTTTCAGCTCAAAATACCCCATAGATTTTCTTTATTAATTTTTTTAACTGCCTATTTTGGGGCATCATTAAATATGCGCCGATTTAGGCTGCGGCCCCTTTAAATCTCGCGCTCCCTGCCCACCTGAGCTCTCGACTATAATACAGTGCATAAACAAAGTTTACACAGCTAATATAACCCTCAAATGGATCTTTACAAAATGTTCGTCAAGCATGCTGCATGCATGGATCGGATAATGTGAGTATAGTATTTATTTGGATGTTTACATTTAATTCTGAATTAGTTTGATAGTGCTCCGTGGCTAACGGCTAATGCTACACTGTTGGAGAGATTTATAAAGAATGAAGTTGTGTTTATGAATTATACAGACTGCAAGTGTTTAAAAAATGAAAATAGNCATAAACAAAGTTTACACAGCTAATATAACCCTCAAATGGATCTTTACAAAATGTTCTTCATGCATGCTGCATGCATGGATCGGATAATGTGAGTATAGTATTTATTTGGATGTTTACATTTAATTCTGAATTAGTTTGATAGTGCTCCGTGGCTAACGGCTAATGCTACACTGTTGGAGAGATTTATAAAGAATGAATTTGTGTTTATGAATTATACAGATTGCAAGTGTTTAAAAAATGAAAATAGCGACGGCTCTTGTCTCTGTGAATACAGTAAGAAACGATGGTAACTTTAACCACATTTAACAGTACATTAGCAACATGCTAACGAAACATTTAGAAAGACAATTTACAAATATCACTAAAAATATCATATCATGGATCATGTCAGTTATTATTACTCCATCTGCCATTTTTCGCTGTTGTTATTGCTTGCTTACCTAGTCTGATGATTCAGCTGTGCACAGATCCAGAAGTTAATACTGGCTTGTGTAATGCCTTGAACATGGGCTGGCATATGCAAATATTGGGGGCGTGCATATTAATAAACCCGACTGTTACGTAACAGTCGGTGTTATGTTGAGATTCGCCTGTTCTTCGGAGGTCTTTTAAACAAATGAGATTTACACAAGAAGGAGGAAACAATGGAGTTTGAGACTCACTGTATGTCATTTCATGTACTGAACTCTTGTTATTCAACTATGCCAAGGTAAATTCAATTTTTGATTCTAGGGCACCTTTAATGAAAATCATTTAGTTCAGTTAGGAAACAGACACTACAACTAAAAACTGAACAAATGTGCTCACTTCAGCGTGAGCCGAATCAGAGTCGCAGCACAGACCAGTCAGATTTCATTTATCATGAGTGTGAGGAGCTGACGGATAATTGCAGAAGATTTTTGAATTTTTGCAATACTTTGGATAGAAGCACATTGCTATTAGGGAACCTGCAAAGGATTAGTTGTGTTTTCTAGTTGTTTTTCATTAAGAATAATAACCCATCATTCAAGCATTGCCAGCCCCGAATTGATGCTAATTTGAAAGCAAAAGTAAAACCCGCACGGGCAGTTTGTCAGAGTCAATTGGCGTGGAGCATTTTCAGTTCAGGTGAACGTGATTTCACCAAGTACAACATGTTCCTGGATCAACATCTTTGTTCCATCATTCCAATCAACCAATCAGATTTGAGGGACAAGTTTACCGTTTATGTGAAGTTTAGGCCTACAACCTGGATTAGGTGCTTCTACAACAGTGTTATTCACCCATCATTTCCCTCTGATTTTAGGGATACGTTATGGGTAGGTTTAGGTTTAAGGCATGTTGACATGTGGAAGATAAACAGAACACACGCTGGATCGTGGCATTGGCTAAAAGTTTTGTTTGTGAGATTTACTACAATGACAATAGCAGGAGGATATATAACCCCGAAAGCACTGCTTGGATATTATGACTAAAACTATACTTTGCAAAAAATTATACTTTGGACGCAGGCTCATTTATACAATCGTATACAGTTTTACAACATAAACGCTGCTCAGGTTGCATAATTTCTTGAAGAACGATGATATAAAGCAGATAATTCAGAAGAAATGTGATGCAAACAATGGACAATATATCAATATTTCATGGATTTAACGCTTTCGTGGACAAAAAGTGTTGTTGTTTGTTTTTCAATGGACACTCATGGACATTTTACCCAGAGTCACAGATTGGATTCATGTCGCGATCTCTATTTCATTATAAAGGTATGAAGTGCCGTTTGATTTTTCATGTTGTTATTTGCACACCCGACACAAATTACAATTACTGGTGCTCGAGCATCTATATCGTAAAAAAGACACCGTAGATTGACATCTTTAGAATTTTCAAATTATAAAACTTTTAAAATTTTAGATACAGATAGATAGCTTCTTTAGCCTGCTAACATGATCATGTCAAGCTAGGTGCACGTAGTTTCAGTAATCAGTCACATCAGCTCCAACTACGTCCCGCCTCTTTGGCCATTTTCAGTTATCCGGTGACATGCAGCTAAGATGGCGGCGGCCTCATTTTCGCTTCAAAAATGCTCTTCAGAAATCTACGGGTGACGTCACGGACACTACGTCCATATTTTTTAAGTCTATGGTAACCACCCATCATAAAACAAAAGATGTCGATGAGACACGAAATCATGTCGGAGGCGATGACAGAAAAAAGTTCAGGATTCTGTAGAAAGACGGGTGTTACACACTGGATGAGAAGTGCATCGCCGCATCTTTAAAACTCGAACACCATAATGTTGAAAATCCTGCCGCCCCACAGAGCACCACTCACTTAGTTTCACATTAAATTACATTGTATTTCTCCCAAATAATTGTTAAAGTACATAATGACTTCACCCTTGACTATTGTGCATTTTTCAGTAAAACGTTTGTCTTTCTGTGGCTTGAATTACAGTGCTTCATACAGAAAGATATAGATTCACCATTTCTCTTATTGTTTGCGCTGTAGGAAATGCAGAATAAGCGCAAAAGTTTATTAGTTCATCTGGTTGCCATTTACTGATTGTTCTTTTTGTACAGTTATGGTTTTTCGGTGTGATTCATTGGACAAAAAAGAGAAAAAACACAAATTTAAAGATGAACTTGACTGATTGCACTATTATTATTATTATAAACATTTTCTATAGAGGATATGATAATATTCACAATATTTTTGGCAACGATAACAGCCCTAATCCTAAATGCTTTTGTTCAATAAAGCATGTCAAATGATCATTATTTCTCTCGTTATTATATCACACTGTCCAAATAAAGTCAATGTGAACAAAGAAAAGAGTTCATTTTTCACAGCGTTGTAAATTGAGTGTATAGGGATGGACAGGTAACACAAACAATTCATTAACACAATTCCTCCACAACATTTTTTAATCTTAATGTAAATTTCTACATTTACTAATAATGTTACATTATTAAAATCAACAGCTGTATTAGTTACCATTAGTTAAAGCTACAGTCCACCATTTTTCCTCTTTGTCGCCATCTCTGTTTGAAACATGCAATTGCAGTCATCTGCGGAACAGTTATCTGTACGTGCGTTGTGCGTCGGCACGGCTCAGCGCGGATGAATCTAATGCTTGCTGTCAGTCACCGCACTGGTGTGGATACTGTACTTCAGAATCACAGATTCTACGTCTTGAAAGTATGACCAATATAAGAATTTTCACTGGAAAATATCATCTGAACAAGTAAGTAACATGTCTGCCACTTTTGTTCTGACCAACTGAGGAAAAAAGCATCAGGCCTACAATAAATCGCGCTGCTAATGATGATTAAATCTAACGATCGCTTAGCTCGGATCACGCCAAACCGTGCAAATTATTATTACTGTATATTGTTCTCAAATTGTTAATGTTAACAACATCAGCATTACGTGACTATGCGTATATTAGCGTTACCTGTAGATTTCAATTTCTGTAGCCACTCCACAGTCCAAAGACTTTTGCTTTTTGGCGACGAGTGAATCTCCAGTTGTCACTGATGATTGTCCTTTGGATCTTTCTGGATTACAATCCGCCATCAAAATGATAAGTTTAATTATTTCAGCTGCTGTGAGAAAAGGCTATAAATGATCCTCTACCGGCTGCATCCTCACATGATATAACTGACTAGCCTCTCGACGGGACTCCTTCTTTCTATTTACGGACGTGATGACGCACAGAGGAACTGCTGCACGCTCAAATTTTCCGCGGAAATCCACCAGGTCGCTCTTATTATAAAACATTATTACAAGCTTACCGTTGTGAATCGAGCTAAGATAATGAGATGGTTTTGAACACTGGCTGGTTATGTACTCGCTCAAAAATTGATTTTGGATCATTTTTAACCAAAAAAAGTTACAGACTGCAGCTTTAATGCACTGTAAACTGACAAGAACAAGCTATGAAGATATTTTAATTAACATTAACAAAAGCTGATGTAATATATATGTTACTTCATGTTAACTATGCATTAACTAACGTAAACAAACTAGACTTTATTGTAAACTGGATGTTTATGATTTACCTAGGATTAATTATGGTTTATAATTTAATAAATTAAGTTTTCATAAAGTGCATCAAGCAATTCTAGGCTAAATATGTTCATATGGTTAATCAGTGTTGGCCAATAATAGTCATTTCGGCCAATTTCTTGATAATGATAATGAAAATGGAAGTTGAAATGACAAAACCTGTGCAGTGCTGAAAATGTATCTGGCTTTGGAGAAAATCTGATATATAACACTAAAAAAAAATGTTATATTTGATCTTATATTACAATGACAATCAACTTTCTGAACACTGGCATCTCTAGTGCACTGCAGAGCTGTGTTATGTCGCGTGTGTGTGAATGGACACGCGGGTTCTTTATGAATGGAGGCGGGTCACGTGACCAGCGCAGCTCTGTCTCTCTCGCGCTGAGCTTCAAAAGGGAACATAATCACAAAAATTGCTCATAAACGTGAAAACGGCGAACAATTTACAGCCAATTAGCCTTAACGCGTCCGTTGTCAAATCTCATGTTTTGGACATTTTTATGAATGAGGGTCGCGATGATTGAGAAAACATGGCGCCCTGCTCTCTGAGGCCGCGTCTCAAACCCGCACGCGCGTCCTGCGTTCTCCGCGCGCGCCTCGCGCCTGTCACGCGCAAACATGCTGTCTAGATAGGTGACTAACTAGGGTTTGAGACGCGGCCTGACACTGCGCTAATGGCATCACAGTAAATAACATTAAACACAAACATGTAACGCCTTCGATATAAACACAGCGACAGCAGCCCTCAAAGATCCAGTGCTGAATTGACTAAAAATAGTTTTCAAATCATATTTATTTCCAAATAAGTGTTTTATGTGAGATGGAATAACGCAAATTGACACCTTGCCAACTGCTCATTTTGGTCATAAGCGACCATATCAGTTATTAAATGTGTTATGATTGTGTAGTTCTCGATGATCAGACATCTTGAGTTCAGAAATAAACAATCAGACATATCTATACACTATATACATACATACATAGGCCTCCTCAGCAGCAGAAATACATATCACAGAGATTATATTCAGTGTTATGCACATTTGTGTTTGTGTTCACACACTTACTCGTTGTTTGGATTTGATTCTTCGCTCATTTTTTTCCTCACGGGGATCCAAATCCTGGAAATATCATCGAGCTCGCACTCAAGGCGGGGAAATAAAGCGCAAATATCTCCATTTTCTGCGTGAAATCCCCACGAAAGGCCATTATTGACAGAAAGCGATCCGATCTGCGGTCGATCATGCTGCACGAGACGCCAAAACAGCGGATTCAGATCGGGAACGGAGTGTGGAAGCGATGAAAGCAACACTTCGATCCATCTGCGCTGTAAATCACATCCAGAGACCAAACCTTCGGCGTCTTACTCATCCTGGTCGGTCAAAAATCCCAAAATCCCAGCGAAAGCGAGTTTGGAAAATCCACACGAAGCGATCATAGACAACTTCACACACGGCAGGATTTCAGCAGTGAAACGGGAAGCTCGGGGATTTAAGCTCGCTCGACGCACACGGAGCTGAACTAAAGTCTCGGGTTGGGATGGAAAGTGTCACGGGAACGTGCCGAATGATTGTGATTTCTTCATGGGAAGTTTGGGGGATCTGCTTTACGCGAACTCCATTTTCAGCGCAGACGAATCACATTGGAAAACTGGGCGGAAGAGCGGACGGCCTGCGCGCGCATCACGGATCCCTCCGCCGCTCCTAGAGCAGCCGCGCATTCCAGATCCCGCTTCTGACGCGGCGAGGATCGTGTGTTTTTTGACATGATCCACTCAGTGATATTCTTCACCTGTTATCTGAGGAGAGTCAGTTATGAAAGACACTTTATCAAACATCATTAAAGTCACCATGAAATCAAAATGGACAATAATTTTTTTATGGAATATTGCAGCATTTATTATAAATGATTTATCCGTGCCTATTGTAATTCATGTGCCTCATAGTGGTTTATTAAAATAACTTGCAGCATCTCTTCTCTGATGATGAGGGCGGGGCATGAGATCCACCAATAGCAAACTAGAACCATCCAATCAATTCCACACAGACAAAATCAAGCCCCGCCCTACATTTGTTCTTGTTCGAGAAGCGTTTCACTCGTATATACGGCAAAATAGGGAAGAAAAGACCACTTCACTTTTAAATTTCACTTCTTTTTCGCTATATAAAATATTATTATTATTTTCCAGATCATTTTGCAATGAGACTCCTTTCAAGGAAAGTCTGTTCACTATTTGCAACGCCTCTGGGCAGCTATTTCGGGCAAGTCCTATCTATTTGAATGGGGGAATCCTGAAATCTCAAACACATTATTTCAAATCTGATATGAACTGTCCCATAAATGTTGTTTTTTATGCTCAAATAGCGTTAAGGGCTGTCAAAAGATTAATCGCATCCAAAATAAAAGTTTGTGTTTACATAATATATGTGTGTGTACTGTGTATAATTTTTATGTATATACATTCATGTATATATTTAAGAAAAATCTGATATATTTATATATAATTTTTTTTATTAATATATATATCAATTATATAAATATATATACAGTATATACATCCAAATATTTCTTAAATATATACATGAATGTGTGTGTATTTATATATACATAAAAATTATACACAGTACACACACATATATTATGTAAACACAAACGTTTATTTTGGATGTGATTAATCGCGATTAATCTTTTGACAGTCCTAGTTAAAGGTGCAGTATGCGATAATTTTGTCCGCTAGAGGTCGCTAGAGGCCTATTCAAAACAAAGGCGTAGCTTGATGACGGCAAGTTTGAGTGTGGAATCTTGGGACATGTGGTCTCCACCTCAACAGACGGTGCAATAGGACTTGGAAAGAAAACATGTTAATGGATGCGATTATTAACGTTACTGTAGTATGAAGCAGAGCAGGACCGAGTGTTGTGGGAGCTGAACGAGGAGCTGGAGCGATTGATCAACACACGCCTCACGAGCAGCGGGACTTTTATTATGACACAATTGCCGGCGCTGCTTCCGCTTTAGCCCACGACACTGTTGTCATGTGGTTTCTACGTCAGTAAAGGCGGTAACAAAGGGTAACTGACGTCCTTGACAGGCGACTCCACTGCCCCGTGTCACTGGTTAGAATGGGAATTTTCTCATGATTTACAAGTAGGTGAAAACATTAGAGATATTGTTAGTAATCAGCTGGACAAAATATATAACACTAGCCTAGTGGTTTTTGGATATTTTACTGCGAAAATATTACATATTGTACCTTTAAAAAGCGTATTTTTCAGGCTAGACGAGCCATTGCGCATGTCCGAAGCGCGAGCCTCAGGTTGGAACCGCTGTCATGACAAATCGGGTCCTCCCTCGAAATCCCCAAACTCTCAGTTAATAATTATAAGTATATACAAACGATATTAATTTAAAATAATTTTTATTACTGTGGTGTACTGTAGATGTGTTGTTTATTAACATATATTATTTGTTTTTTTAAATCAATTTATTTCAGAGATTGAAGGGATGCAAAGCACATTAAATATGAAATCAATGGTACTTTATGTGGATTTATTTGCCATGTGTTTCGAGTCAAAGTCAAATGTGAATCAAACTGAGTGAAAATTCAAATGGTTAGTCATACGCTGGCAGATTATGTAAGAGTTTCTCCGAGTAGAAAGAGCTTCATTTTTCTTGGTTGTCATAGTGACAGTATGTTGTTTAAGAGGTGTTTCTCTAGTTAAGATATAGTCTCTAATAATCATCACAACATCTTTCTTTCAACTTTAGTGTGATTCTTAAAGGGACAGTTCACCCAAAACTGCTCATCAGAATGAGACACCTTATACCTTAAAACAGTATATTGTCCACGATGTAATTTGTTTCTCACACTTTCTAGAACGATACATGCATCTCTATAATTAAACATCCTAATACTTGTGATTTATTAAAAAATTGCCCTAGCTGCTTCTCTGAAAGAAGCCAATCCAAACGGATCCCAGTTTGAATCATTTTTCACAAACTTAGATTTTTTTTTCAGCATTAAAAGTAATTGAAAAGCAGAAAAAAGACAAGACTGTGAGGAAATGAAACCTTGCAAATGACATAACTGAAACTGTTGACTTATTCATGCATATAAGTTGTTTGGCACATATTATGTGTCATTGGTATCAGATTGGTGAATCTCTCTTCAGGTTGGGCAGTAGTTATTCTTAAATTCAGTAGTTATTATGAAAGGGAATTTCACTGTAGTTTTTGTTTTCTCTGACAGTCAGTCATGTGACCTTCAGTCACTGATCCGTTCATGACGCCTGAATATTTCAGTCTTGACGGCTTCTCAGTTCAGTTTTAATACTCTCTTGGATGTGTTCTTATAAAAGCGGCTGAAGAGGAAGTCGACTCTTTTGAGACTGGTCAAACGGAAATCCCCAAACCTGCACACATGACACACGCCGCCCGACAACATCTGCTGCTGACCAGATGAAAACTCATCTTTATTTTTCCAGCAGTTTTGCAGATCATATGTTGAGGCTTGTATTGTCTGCAGGTCATTTTTGGCCCATTTTCAGTAAAAAATAAATGCTGTAAATACCACCATCAGTTTTGGAACAAGGCTTTGTTACATTGTTCAGAATCAAACACAAACACACAATAGCAAATGATCCATTTTTTTCTTATAATGTTGCTTTTATAAAAAAATACACAAGTTCCCCATTTGGTCTTTACGGGTCAGATAACTCAAGCACAAACACATGACAACAGAAAGCTCTACGGCTCTTTCTTCAACACCTGGAACCGATTTGCATCTTTGTAAGGAGTGGATTTGTTGTGATTGATTGATGTGCAAAGTATACATGGAGATCTCAACAATAGATGCTAAAAATAAATACTAAAAGCTCTATACCATTAATTAAAAAAAAAAAAAAAAAGTTATAAGAAAATGTTATAATAATAAGTTCTTATAACAATCATTATAGCAAATAGTGATTGAAATCAGGAAAATGGGAGTCATGTGCTGTAATACAGCTGTGATATTTTTCTGACAGAACAGAGTTGATACACTCTAAAAAATGCTGGGTTAAAAACAACCCAAGTTGGGTTGAAAATGGACAAACCCAGCGATTGGGTTGTTTTAACCCAGCGGCTGGGTTAAATGTTTGCCCAACCTGCTGGGTAGTTTTATTTAACCCAAATATTGTTTAAAAATTACTGTATTTCTTAAAATGAACCCAAAATATGTTGGAAATTAACATTTATTAATATGTTTAATAAACAAACATTTATTAATACTTTTTTGAATAATATTTAAACAATAAACATTTATTAAATTGCTTATTAATAAATGCTCATCTTTTTGATTATTATTGTTGCCTCTAGTAATTATGAGTCTGATTTTTAATTTCCAACCTATTTTGGGTTCATTTTAAGCCAGACATATAGTCATTTGTAAACAATTGTTGGGTTAAATAAAACTACCCAGCAGGTTGGGCAAACATTTAACCCAACTGCTGGGTCAAAACAACCCAATCGCTGGATTTGTCCATTTTCAACCCAACTTGGGTTGTTTTTAACCCAGCAATTTTTAGAGTGTAGAGGCGACATCTTTCAAGCTCTGAAAAGAACAAAAAACAAACACTGTTAAAGTATCAAAGAAATATTTCCTCAACATTAAAGGGTTAGTTCACCGAAAAATTGAATTTCTGTCATTAATTGCGTTCATCTTCAGAACACAAATTAAGATATTTTTGATGAAATCTGAATGGTATAGACAGCAATATAATCAACACTTTCAAGCTCCAGAAAGGTACTAAAGACATCGTTAAAACAGTCATGTGACTGCAGTGGATCAACCTTAATGTTATGACGCGACGAGAATACTTGGAAACAAGCTATTCCGAAGATGAATGAAGGTCTTACTGGTTTGGAATGACATGAGGGTGAGTAATTAATGACAGAAATGTCATTTTTGGGTGAACTAACCCTTTAAGGCTACTACATTATATAGGTTCATCCCAATTCACATCTTTATGCACTGTTCTTATTCTATATGCTGTTTTGTTATTAGTGTGTTCACACTGAAAATTCCAAAAAGGAAAAGTTGCACTTTAAAAGGGCTATATGTAATTTTTTTCATGTATTAATCCGCATTTATTGCCAATCTTTGAACAGCTTGTAACATAACTTAAAGGGGTGGTTGATTATGATTTCACTTTAGTTAGTTAGTTTAATGTTGCTGTTTGATCAAAGTTCAATGCAAAGGGAGATATTTTCTTTTTCAGAAATCTCTGTTTAAGGACTACAACAAACGGCTGGTATGGACTACAACGAGCTTCTTCCTGGGTTAGTGACATCACAAACCCCAAAATTTACATAAACCCCACCCCCGAGAACACACAACAAAGGCGGCGAGGCCATGTTGGGCTGCTTTAGAGAAGAGGAAGAGTTGTTGTAGTAGAGTGTTGTTGACATGACGTCATTTTACACCAGACTGCTTCACAAACGAAAGATGAACATGACGGCACATGCTAGTGGATGAGTTGAATCAACTCCACAGCAACTACATAAATTTATCCACTAACCATTCAGAAACGTCCAGTTTCATTCTAAAAGTTGTAACTTCTTCCTGAGTCTCTCCATCAGTGTCGACTCCGGTTTGAACAATGTAAGGCTGAACACCGTTACTGACAATCCTCATTTTGGCTGCGTGAGATTCTCCAGCTTTGTTGTTGTTGAGCGACCGAAGAAAGGGGAAAGGGAGCAGCAGCTCATTTGCATTTAAAAGGACACAAAAACTGTATGTTTTTGCTCACACCCAAATAGGGGCAAATTTGACAAGCTATAATAAATGATCTGTGGGGTATTTTGAGCTGAAACTTCACAGACTCATTCTGGGGACACCAGAGTCTGATATTACATCTTGTGAAAATCTAAAGGATGTAACGATTACAGAGAATACAAAAAGAACTTGGCCGTGAGTATATCGGGGCCTTGAATGACGTTCAGTCTCTTGTACGTTATGAGCTTGAGCACCAGCTTGCTCCTGCATTTCACTTAATGACCACCGTTGTTGCTAATAACAAGGTTTTCTGAATTCTACAGCCCTTTTAAATACCCAAATGATGAACACTTCATGATTGGCTGGAATAGTTCAAGATCACGTGGCAATAATATCAAACAGGTTTAAACATATGGCAGCATCTGTGACCTCGAGACAGACTCAGATCACATCGCTGACCTGCTCATGCTTAACAAGCATCGATTTGGCTGCAATCCAGAGGTTTTGACACAAACCTTGGAGATCTGTCTGAGACAGCAAAATCCAGCCAAAAGTCTTTATTTGCTTGCTTTAATCACTTTTATTCTCGGGCACTCTCATTCGCTAAGCTGAACAGCCAATCAGAGTTCTCTCTCTCAATGACGATGCCAACAGATGCCAGTTCAACAGGCCAAAAAACCCTGACGATGTCCAGCTAGTGCCAGTGGTGCAGAACACACCGAAAACACCAGGCCGCATTAAACACATTTGTAATCTCTTCCGAATATGTGCTTGCTTCTCACTTTCACTTTCAACATCAGCTGTATCTTTCACATCCAGTCGCTCACAATCCAAATCATGAAAAAGAATTAGCGGAAAATGAATCGGCCCCGAGCTCATCCAGATTCATTATGTCCCTCGCTGCTTCTTCAGCCATTAAAGGGAAAGTTCACCCAAAAATGAAAACGCTGTCATCATTTACTCACGTCATTAAGAATGTTTATTAACCAAGGAGATCTCGCCCCTCATTGACTACCATAGTATTTTTTTTTCCAACTATGGTAGTCAATTGGGGGGGGGGTGAAATCTGCTTGGGTAATAAACATTCTTCCAAATATCTTCCTTTGTGTTCAGCAGAACAAAAAAATGTATACAGGTTTGGAACAACTTGATGGGGAGTAAATGATGACAGAATTTTCATTTTTGGGTGAACTTTCCCTTTAACGGCTGAAGAAGAAGCGCGGGACATAATGAATCTGCATGAGCTCGGGGTGGATTCAAGAAACAAGGAATCAAGAAACATTTACTGGACCTCAGATATAAAGAACAAATATCTGCAGACGGAAAAATAAGCTTAATTCAAAATGAAAATTATTTTTCTCACCTAACTTAGGCCCTGTTTACACTAGAGCATTTTCGTTTTAAAAAGCATACGTTTTGCTACAATTACGCCTGTCGTTTACACTACGCCGGCGTTTTCGAACCTCAAAAACAGTGTGCATGAACGGTCATGTGACATGCGTTTTCGCTCGTGTAGATGGAGATCGTTTCTGAAACGCTGTGGAAACGGCAGTGTAGACGAGGATCGTTTTCATTTGAAAAACGCCACAAAAACGCACTAGTGTAAACGGGGCCTAACAGATATTTGTTCTTTTTTTTAAGCACAAACTCACTTCAATTTGATGCATTTGCTCAGAAACAAGACTTAATATCTTCAGTCTTTTTGCTTCTCCAGTAAATGTATCTTGATTTAAGAATGTTTAGATATTTGTACTGGAAAACAAAAGTGAAGTGACATGTGGCCAAGTATGGTGACCCATACTCGGAATTTGTGCTCTGCATTTAACCCATCCAAGTGCACACACACAGCAGTGCACACACACACCGTGAACACACACCCGGAGCAGTGGGCAGCCATTGCTGCGGCGCCCGGGGAGCAGTTGGGGGTACGGTGCCTTGCTCAAGGGTCTCACCTCAGTCGTGGTATTGAGGGTGGGGAGAGCGCTGGACATTCACTCCCCTCACCGACAATCCCTGCCGGACCTGAGACTCGAACCCATGACCTTTGGGTTACAAGTCCGACTCTCTATCCATTAG